>APFE031489083.1:72856-239950 GCA_000404065.3 Pinus taeda
AGATGTAGGCTGAATATCTGAAGACCCCCTGTCTGTCCACTTTGGTCAACTGATCATGGATCTTATTGGCTATGAACTTAGCAAAGTTGTACTTTTGGGCAGGGGGTTGGTATGGGCTGTAAACAGACAACAGTACTAGCATGGCTCTGTCCACATGCTCACTATTTTGGTACCCCAACACATAGGCTATCATGTCCAGTAATAGCCTGCCTACATCATTGAATTGTTCATTGAGATAAGGAGGTGGCTCTGTAGTCTGGCACTCAGGTCTCATGAAGTTCCTGATGATCTTTTGTAGTTCTTCACCGGTCATCTTGTCACCAGCATCCATCAAATGATTAATGGAGAATGGGATCAACAACTCTGTCTGATCAAAGTGTAACATCTTGTTTATGGACTCAGCATTGATGTAAAAAAGGATCCTCCCTGATGGGGTGCTGACGGCTCTGTGCTGGACATCATAGTGTTCAGCACAGAGGTGAATGATTTCGGGGAAAACATTCACAGCTGGGAGACAGTAATAGGGCAGGTTTGACTCCCAGACCCCATGTGTACCATGCCCATCCTTGTAGTCTTCCCTTAGTCTACTGAAGGTCTGCAAGAAATCCCTGTTTCCTTCAAAGTCTCCAATGAGACCATCCTTGTCTACTAATGGCAGGGCCTCCAGCTCTTTATTTGTTTGACTCTGTGAGGCCACACTGATGGATGAAGTTGCAGGAGATGCCATGATGGAAGCTAATCTGTAGAGATAGGGTCAGTGGTTTGACCAGTCCTCAAAGAGTTTTTTAGCTGCAGGTCAATTATTGACACAGTGAGGTGTCCTTTCTTCAGGTGGTAATGCAAGCTGGATTCTGTGTTTTGCTGTGAAATTCACAGGGAGGTGAACTGTTAATGAGAGATTTGCAGAGCTAGTGAGGCTTCTTTGGTATGACAACAGGTGGCCTGTACTTGACAAAAGGGAACAATGCCTAGTACTTTGGGGGGAAGTTCGGGGTCTTTAGCCCACGAAACGAGCACTCTTCTGTTGAATTGGGGTTTAAGGGTGCTGCAGATTACTTGGGTTGATTTTGTGTGATAGGCAGAGCTGAATTTGAAGAGTTTTACTGGTGCCTAGTGGTGAATTTTTACAGAGAATTGAAATGCATGGGCAAAGTGGGAAACCGGCTAAATACCTGGAAATATTAGCTTGGATGCTTGCGAGCCGGGCTGGGGAGGTTTAGCACAGTGGAATTGTGGACTTGCAACGGCTGGAACCTTTGAATTTGTTGGCTGGAAGACAATTTTCGCGGCAGCTGGTTGTCAACGGCTCCTTCTTTTACGCATGAAAATGACTTAAAACGGCTTATTTGGCCGTTTATAACGTTCAATTTCGTAAAAAGCCGCTATTGGCGCTTTTCCGCCTATGACGTCAGCATGACGTCATGGTGGGCCCATCGTACGGCGGTGACGTGGCGCTGACGTGAGAGCCAAGGTGACAGGACACGGTGGCGGGCTGATGTGGTGGCAGGGCTACGTGGAGGGCCACGGGGCGCGTGGGCGGACAATAGTGAGGTGACGTCAGGATGGCATTGGAGTGACGTGGGAGGGAGAGCGGTAAGCTGGATGGTGGTAAGCGGGTTCCCCGCACCACCTTTGGGGCAAAGGCGGTAACGGGGAGAGGGCTCCGAACAACCTTAGCACGCGCCACGCGTCCTCGTACGGGCTCAAAACCACTTTCCCCGGACGCTAAAGGTTGACAGATCGGGGCGCAAGATTGACCGCCCACCCTTGGATCTAACCGGCGGAGATCGGACGGCTGGCGGGTCCTCCGACGGGCCGTGCAGGTTGGGACGGGGCCCGCCGGGCAATTAAAATATTGATTTAAATATTTGGGCAGGGAACTTTGGGTTTTATGGTTTTTTTCGGGTTTTATCATTTTTTTTGCAAAAGGGTTATGGGTAGGAGGGGTTTATTATGATTTTTCTTTGCAAATGAGGGCTGTATGAACAAAATGACATGGAATAAGAGGAGATGACCTGGGAGTTTCATCAAAGTGACCAGGTGTCACTTTGATTCCCTTTTTAAACAGACCATATGGCTATAATGCCCGGGGAGGGATATTTATAGAAATTTTGGGGTTTATACACCATGGTGTTAATACTAGTAGGGAGGGGTGAAAATAGGGGAATTACATAGTAGGATTAGCTGTTAATGTGGGGGGGAGAATATGGATGAGGATCAGTACACCCAAGTCTTCTTGAGAATAACTTAGTGTAAAGAGTAGATCAAAATGAAAAGACTTTTTGCAGAAGAAATGTGGCTTTTAAGGCCATAAGAACATGACAAAGCGATAAGATTCTCTGATCTATACAACTTGGGAAAGGGTGTTAATAATGAGTGATATATAAATGAAAACAGGGAAGTTAGTCATGCTCCAGTATGTTGCTTTCCTGTAGATGTTTTAGCAACTTTGGTCTTGAAAGAGAAACCACTTCTGCAACCCCATCTACCTACCCAACTATTTTGCCTAACATTTTTATTTCTTCTTGTAGGGTGCATTTAGGCTAGCAAACCCTTTAAGTGTCTTTTCTTTTACATTGGCTTTTTGCTTTCATTTCCTATGTAAGGCTACCCTTATTCCTTCCAGGCCCCAGATTAAGCAGTTGGGAACCTTAACTTCTCTACCTAGCTACTGATCTGCCAAGATTAAACAGTTTGGACAGATTTCTTTCTCTATTGTACAACATAAAATTGAAAACATGGCATGATCCAGATTAGGCTGTTGGACCATCCATCAAAATTGAGTCCCTATCAAAATTCAAACACACCTTGTATCCTTATGGAAATATGGGATCTTTGCATTATCAAAGTAGAGCATATTTGGACCTTTTATAGCCAATCATGAAATATGAAACCTATTGGTATAGGTATCCAACATGTTTAACATGGTACTGGAGCCATGATGTGTGGCTTGTGTAGTTTTCTTCCTCACAGTTTATGCCTTAGGTAGAAAAGAAAAAAAATAGCA
Source organism: Pinus taeda (assembly GCA_000404065.3). Lineage (NCBI taxonomy): Eukaryota > Viridiplantae > Streptophyta > Pinopsida > Pinales > Pinaceae > Pinus > Pinus taeda. Next base: position 75,864 of record APFE031489083.1, read on the forward strand.
TGTGGCCATTCCCTACCAAGTTGGTATGAGCTGCCTTGAATAGCACTAGTTTGTGCATTGCCTAGAGGTACAAAAGTGTGGCGCATCCTCCATCCTGCAAGAATGGCGTGACTCTGTGTGGATGTCAAAATTTTTATGACTTGAGCTAGTTTGGTTAGTGTTATTGGTGGTATGACATAGCATTATATTGAGCAACGTGGTATTACTGTGTTCTTGGTGTTAAACTGGTTTATATTTCATTGACTAATATAATACATCACATCCACCTCTTTCCGCTGGTTGATCGCATACACTGCCACCCATAGCACAATACACTGTTGCAGTTTGGTTAACGCCCAACTTATACCACCTCCTTCACGTTTGGTATATGATGAGGCCACCAATGTGAATGTTGGATATTGCTGCATAAATGTTGGAAACTGCAGCATTGCTCCTCTATTCTCTTCCGCTCTGCGTCACATTGTTGTTGCTGCCTGCGGCCCCTCCTCCATACACACTTTCTCAAATTTGAAGACTACGAACTCTTCCATTAACCTTGTGCCATAGCTTTGTTCTTATTATGATGCTCTTTGTTCAAAGCTGGTGGTTCATGTCCTTGGCTAGCACACATAATACATAATTCAAAACATGGGTTAACGCAGAGCTAGGAAGAATTAATACGAGAGATAGTCCAGAAGCAATGGCAAGTTTTGTAGGTCAGGTTAAATAGGCCCCATAGCAAGTAGAATTTTAGATTTCAAAAGGTGCGAAGCTACTCGAAGGATAAGGAACCTCTTGAACTAAGTTCGGAACCTGAGCCCGCGCCTCCATTCTGATGTAACCTTATGTTGTCCTTGCACTACTTCCTCTGTTTTCTCAACCACAAGTTCTACATTCTCAACAAGCATCATACCTACCAGAGGACTTGAAAATTTCTCCAATATGTTGTGGCGAATTACATAATTTGTGTAGGAAACAAACGGAACTGAGGGGAGAGTGCCTTGAAATGCAGCTCTGGGTGATAAGGCTAAAAGTAGAGGAATCAGACTTTGCTTCAATTGGGTGTCATCTTCGTCTTCTTCTCCTCCGTATTGCTGCATTCCACATAAGTCCCTGGAATAAGAATTCCCCTTGGCTATGATTATCAAACGTGATACTTGCGCAGAAGAAACGAGTTGGAAGTGGCTGGATTCTGTGCAAAATATCCAATCATCTTCCCTCCATTTGGGGACTAGCATTGCTGCAATTTTGACTAGATAATTCTACCTCGACACCAACCATGTGTATTACATGGGTTCTCTTGCCCCCTTCGCGGAATCATTAAGCAATTAGCCTTTAGCACTTGAAAGGATCAACCCAACGGTAAAGCCTGTGAAGAGAACCTGAAGACCACAGAGTTAGCCCAGTCATACCCGTATCGAAAAGGCATAGTTGAAGAGGATTGTTAATGTCAAAGGCCCTGTGTAGCCATTTCTGAACCAACATCTAATTTATAAGCAATGTCCCCATTATTGAATGCTTAAACAAAGTGCTTCAGGGGCTGACATGTATAGTTGAGCATATTTCAGGGCTGTCAACAATTGCCAGAATTACACTGAAACTGAGAAGTTCTGGGGGCTTGGAGAGAAGTTCTGTAGCTACAGTTTGTGCAAGGATGTGTCTAGACCAAAACTAGAGACCAAATCGAGTGGAATATCAGCCCATCTTGCTCACCGATTGAACATCGAAGTTGTTGGTGCAATTTTCATATGACTGGGACGAGTTTTAGAGTCAATAACACTGTTGGACATGGCCAACTAAAGGCCAATATGTATGGTTGTTTTCCCTGAAATGAACTGATAAGTTGGAGACATCTTTGCTGCCATTCACTACAGTCTTGCTTATTTTATATGAAGAAATTGATGATATTGTAAGCACTTGTTTTGGAAAAACTTGTAACAAAGTTTCACCCCAGGGTTTCGGAGGTAAGCACTTCATCATCTGCTGTTTCAAAATTGGCAAATGTAAGGTGCTTCTTATGTGCTTTCAACTTTGCAGTTTATGAGATTATGTACATGTTTGTAAGCCACCTTTTATGTGAAAAATTGGGGGTTATTTATGTTCTTTAAAGTTGCAGCAATTTGGCATTATCTAGGAGTTCAATGGAAATTGTTTCAGGCCAAGACTATCCTTTGTAGATCGAATTGGTGTATTTTCCTAAAGGTTGTTCATATCAGAGATTGATTTGAAGTTGTTGCCATAAGTTTATATAAAATAGCAATTGGTGTCCATCTTTTCCTCATTGTTTTACTATTTTTTGAGGTTAAAAATGGCTCCAATTGGTGCAATATTAGAGTTACTAGACAATCTAATACTCTCTACTATGGATAATACAGTCAAATCAGCAAGGATTTGCTCACCGATATTCATAGTTGTTTACAAGATGTACATGAAAATATTAACCTTTTACAGCTTGAATCTCAGCTTCAGTAAGAAGAATTAAAACAAAGGAATCATAATTCTGAACCTATTTCTATTCAGAACATGAAACAGCAACCCATCAGCAGCAAGTCAATAATGTTACAGTTCATTCAGATTTAGTACCCAATAAAGCAGCAAGGTTACATGCAGATGCAGAAGTTCAGCTTGCACTTTCCAAGCCCATCATCAGACCTTGGGAAAAGCTTGTCCACAACAAGCACAAAACTGGTCTTGGATATGACAAGGACTTGTACTTCCATATTCCAGACTACTCCAAACCAATCCAATTTCAAAGTGCTGGATTTCTTTAGGACGGTTCATTTTCACCTGCTCCTCATGACAGTTCACCTCTAGCTATTCCAGATTCTTCCCCTCTTCCACAAAAACAGCAACAACAACAGATTGTGAAATGCCAACACTATGACCGAGCTGGCCATCTGAAAGATAATTGTTTTGATCTTCATCCATGTAAGCACTGTCATAAAACTAGTCATTCTTCAAATAGATGCTTTAGAAACAAAACTCCTGCAAGAACAAAGATTCATCTTGGATGGATCACTTCTTGGAAATGGGCATCGACAACCAAGAAGATATTTCAGTCACATGTCAGAACGTGTTCAAGAGTATTGAACAGTCTTGCAGTTGAATTTTCTCCATCATCTCACCTTGTATCTGATAGGGGGGGAAATGATGGTCATCTATAAGCTTCAAAACCACACCAAGCAAGCTTGAGCCACAACCCGCCACACCAGATTCAGTGTTGTAGCCAGAGACAAAGATGCCCCTGAGCATGCCTTCAGTTGGTAATCTGGGACACTTCCTCTAGCAAAAGACTTCAACTTCTTGCTAGTTTCGGAAGAATTCTAGGACAATAGAGTTGGGGACACTTCCTCTAGCAAAAGACTCCATCTTCTTGCCAAACTTGCAAGAGTTCTAGGAATTGCATTAAGCATTCCAGAGTTGTTGGTCATCCTTAAACCATCACAGGTTGAGACTTCCCTTTTTAGGTTGAAGTTCTCCCTTTTATGCAGGGTGAGACCTCCCTTTCTTGGTTGAAGGTTTCCCTCTCCAAAACACTAGGAACACTTCCTCTAGCAGAAGACTTGAGCTTCATGGAAGAATTGGAAGAGTTCCAGGAACTACACTAAGCGTTCCAGTATTGGTGGTCATCCTTAAACCACTGCCCTTTATACCAACATTTCAGAGAGCACATTCAGTGTAGTGTTGCCATGCATTTTTGCACATTTTATATTACAGCTCTCTTCTTGGACTCATACATAACCCTTCGGATTAAGGGGGGGGTATGTTGGACACTTAATCCTCTAAGGGTTGGTGTGGAAGCTGAATAGCCAAAAGGAGTCTAAGAGACCACTTGGAATATGAATCCAAGGGTCACACCATGTACTATAAATGTATATCATTTGTTAATAATAAATGTACTCTCCTGGTTATCATTCATATTATGTTGCTACCATGTGTGTGTTTAACAGTTCTCACTCCATACACATGTTAACCTACATTCAAACATGTAAACCTTTAGAAAACACAGGCATCTTACACCAAGACCTCATACTCCAAATTCAAAGAGCATAAATAGTACCACAATCCACTTGAAGTACATCAAAAAGTCTCTTCTCCAAAACACATATAGAGGAAAGAAGAGATAAGCTACAACATTGATGAAATGGATGTGGTAGAAATCACATGGAGGTTGGAAGACCCTTGCAAGGTCATCTCCATATTCAAATTCCTCCATAAACTGAATCAATACTATCGTTGACCATGGCACCAATAGGTTTGATTTTTCAAAAAAGTCTATCCAAGAGTGCTCCTTTGATCTTGAAACCTATTCCAATGAGTTCATAATGTCCAAAAATGGTTATCTAGCCTCTTTTTGCATCCCATTTAGTGGGAAATTGCCTTAAATATGAATTTTGTTAGTCTTTCCACAATTTTCTCCTCCAAATCTCACTTACTGCCAATTAAATTCATTACCTGGAGTTAAATCTAATAGTTTCGCTGAAATCGGTAGTCCCGCCTACTTCCAAGCCTATGTCGCAGTTAAGCTCGACTGGTCACATACAAAGTGGTTAGTCCAGTGGAAAAGGCGACGGTTTTGCAACTTTGTCGCAACTCACAATCAACGAAAAACCTGTGGCCTTAAGGTCTATGAACAAAAGAAGGCAATTTGTGTGACTGTGATATCAGCGGACCTGACAGGGATATTAACCATAGCTATGATGCAATCGTATTTGGGAATTATCTATGTGGGACTTAACACATTGTGATATGCGATCTGATGAACCAGCGAACCCGACGAGTTATAAACCACAACATATAACAGTATCGCATCTAACGCCCTATCACAAATCGTAATCGATGCTTACAACCAGGGCCACTTTGTAAACACCTACTCTGATTGCGATTGTAATATGCAATATATATCACATCGCATCTAAGCTCTACTAGGGGCTGATTCTTTAATGCTGACCCTTCAACGATCTACGATTACGATACATCGCATAACAAATCTGACTGCTCTAGGGCCGATTACCTTAACTCCTCTGATATACGATATGCGGGACCCAATGGAAACCTGCCATTTAGAGTTTCCCCATTCGCTGGGACCTTTGCGATGTCATCCAATCCTGCCACATGGCCAAGTCAAACTTTAAACTTTGACTTGTTCTAACTCCTGCATACGAGCTCGGATTTGAGTGTCATTTGCACCTTTGGATTAAGAATGAAGAGCTCTTCAATCTAAAGCTAAGTTTAACAAAATTCTGACACTTTAATTTTTGACAAATTTTGAGCTCCTAATCACATTTCCCCACTGAAGAACTTTTGGTCTCCAAAAGTTTCAAATCATCAATCAATTGTATGCAATGTCTTTGAAACATCTTCTTTGTCTCCACCTTTGTTCTTCGAAGTTTGTAATATGAAGCCATTACTTGCATCTGTAGATGATATTATCGAGTTTACAATGAAGCTGTTTACTTGCCAAGAGTTTATAAAATACTCTTTGGACAAGTTTACATGGAATTGCCAAGATGGTTTAAGCAAATTTCTTCTTTCAAATCAAATCTTTACATAATGATGATTACAAAGCCCATTACAAAAACTTAGGCATAATGCCTCTCACTCTCTCATCACTTCAGAGTGGATACAAATCCCCTTGATGGCCATTTAGAACACTTTATGTTTTATTGTTTCTTGCTGTCATATTATCATGTACAAATAATGGGGTTAGTGCTCTAAGTACCATAAAGCACCAAATTTTTTAATTAAGGTTCTTATTGCAGACTCTCATAATTCAACAAATCTACTTGACCTAGGTTTGGAATGATGTTACCACTACGCGTTTCACCTTTGCTACAGTTGATGCTTTTAACACATTCAAAGTGCCTTCAACTGTTGGATCGATGCGTGCTGCCTTCGGATCATCAACTTTATCGATAATATTTGGACATGCTAAGTGAAACACTCTCCTACAAGCATTAATGGTTGCTGCCAAACTCCCAAGATATCTTCTGAAAAGATGAAACTTATGTCTTATGAGGTCTACGTAAGATTTGTTCATCATAATGTGACTCTCGTTGCAGCAAGAGAAAGAGTTTCTCACTTCTTTCAACATTTCTCGCACGATGGCCAAATTATTGCGTTGCCAGTTCATGCACATATCATTGCTATACAAGATGGAGTTGACTTGCAACATACGCTGGCCTCCGCTCATTTTCTATGTACTTTGAAGAGCATGCTCTTTGTAGACAGCCAGATTCCATTCATTCAACAATGGACAACCCTTGGACACTTCACCCATGCGTGTGGTAAGTCTGCCCACGCATTCAACATTTTGGTTGTCAAAATCATGCTGGGCTTCTAGTCAAAATCATGTTCTTCTTGGCTTGTCCATATCACTATGGCCATTCTCAACAACATCCTTTCCAAGAAGAATTCCAAGGTGCTCATTTGTGAAATCCTTATCGAGGATAAGATCCTAAAAGACTCTGCCAAATGAACCAAAACAAGCCTCACATAGTGAATACTTGTATAACTTGAGTGGCAAACACATTTGGAACATACTAAATGTGCTGCAACTTCTCATACAACAATTTTAAAATTCTTTCTCAAACTACAAATAGAAATGCATTTTACAAAATGGAATAAACTTGGCTCCCAAATTTTCCATTCAAATTGACTATCAACAAGCCAAACTAACCTTGTAATGCTTAAATAAAACATTGTTGCATACAAGTGATTTATTTATGAACATCACTCTTACAAATTACCCAACTATGGGGATATGCAACTAGTGCAAAAGAAAAATTTACAAACTTTAGTTGGACAAATAGTACGCCCATTTCTTACCCAACCAGGTAAATGAACCCTCTATTTGAACTTTCTCTTTTTCTGAAGTTGCTTTAGGGATGGTCGCATCTTGTGCCACTTTTTCTTTTGTTGCTTCCTCTTCTAGTGCTTGCATGATTTGCTTTCCCTTACCAGGATCAAGTTGTGAAAACAATTTCCAACACTTTTTGACCCAATGTCCACTAATATTGTAGTGAGTAAAATTTTTTTTGAGCTCATCTTGGCTCAGTTGCCTTTAACATTGGATGAGGATTTCTCTTTTTGGTCTCAAGTAACAATGTAAACTTTGAAACGGGAACTATAAACACAAAATTGGAACGCTAGCAAGAAAACCCCAAAAAAACATGAAAAACAGTGCGAAAAATGAAAAGACTTGATGCTGGAATAATTTTTCTAGGGTAAATTTTCAACATGTTTTAAAAATGGCAGTGAAAACCAATTTTTTGTGCAAAAATGGTGCAAAAAAATCCTCAAAACGAAAAGTGTTGATGCTAGAATAACACTTTTCTTTTTCTAGGGTAAATTTTCAACATGTTTTAAAAAAGGCAGTGAAAACCAATTTTCTGTGCAAAAATTGTGCAAAAAACGTCAAAACGAAAAATGTTGATGCTAAAATAACAATTTTTTTTCTTAGGGTAAATTTTCAATATTTTGAAATAAGGCATAAACGATTTTATCTTAACTCCAAATAATAATAATAATAATTTAAGAAACATAAATTAAAAATAAAACAAATGAAAAAAAATAACAAAAATCAATAAAAATATATATATATATATATATTATATATATATATATATATAATATAATTAATTAATTAATTAAAATCTAAGCAAAAAAAAATCAATCATAAAAATGTTAAAAAATTTAACTTATAAAGATATAATTAAAAAATAAAAAGCTAAAGAATAAAAGAAAAACAATTTTCAAAAAAAAATGTAAAAAAATATAAATAAATTTTCTAGTAAACTATAAAAAAAATTTAGAAAAAAAAAAAATTAAAAAAAAAAATTAAACAAACTACATTTAAAAAAAATATAATAATAATAAAATTAACAAAAAAAACCAAAAAAAAATAAACTTCTAAAAATTAAGACTAAAACATTAAAAAAAAAACCTAGAAAAACTATATATATATATTATATATATATTATATCTTATTTCTAAAAAATAAACCTTTAGAAATGAATTATTTAGTTTGATTTAAGATTTTATTCCTATGCTCAAAAAGCTTGGAGAGAAGCCTTCCGAGCTCACTGTAATTTTGACATTGTAAAAGGCTAGAAAGATCAGTGTTGCGACAAAGATTTTGAAACTGAAATCTAATATGGTTGTACGCAGAGTACTCTAAGAGGAATTGATTTTCATCCTTGATGTTCATATTCTCACAAAGATGGCAGAACTTTTCCATCCATGGTGTTTTAGGAACTGTCCAACGACCCGTTTCACTATGGAGCTCATGAGAGTTCGTTATAATCTTGACTATATTAATTTTCTTCTTTGAGCCTAGTTAAAATAGAGATATACTTTTTTGATCTTCTAGAGTGGGGTTGATGATATATATATATTATATATAATATATATATATAATATAATATATATATATATAAGTTTTAATGTTTTTTTTATGTGAATATATTGTTTTTTAAAAAAACGATTTTAATCTTCTTCTTTTTTAAATCTAGATTTTTTTTTTTTTGGTTTTTTTATTTATGCTTGTTTAAATTTTTCTATTTTACTTAACTTTAATTTTATAATTTATTTATTTATGTTTTCCAAATTTTTTATGGTTTACGAGATATATTTTTTTTTACATTTTTTTATGTTTTTTGTCTCTTATATATATATATATATTATATATATATATTATATATATATAAGTAATCAACATCTAAAAAAAGAAAAATAAGACAACTAGAAAAATTTGTTAAGTAATCATGATTTCAAAAAAATTTCGACATAAAAAATTTTAAAGCGTCAAAAATAAACCCTCTAAAAAAAAAGTTGATGCTGCATCAATACATTTCAAAATCAGCATGAAAATCACCAACATTTAAAAACAAATATTTATATTTTATACATAAGAAAATTTAAAGTGTCAAATACGTGCTCCAAAAAAAAGTGTATTCTGCATCACCACTTTTCTAAATTAGTTGACTTTTATGCTACCTCAACAAAACGGGTATTTTTTTGCTACTTCAACAAAATAGGTAATCGTATCATTTCCCATTTCAAAGTTTACATTGTTAACTCCATTAGACATAAACATCTTCTTGATGATTTCTTTCATTTTATCGCACTTATCTACACAATGGTTAGATGAAAGGCAAAAGGTGCATGGAAACATATTTCTCAACATGTTATCAAATTAGCATGTTGTTTTCCATTATGAAAAGTGTTTGCATTAATAGGATGATTATACCTCTTTTTATTGTCCTTTGCCTTATGCTTCTTGTGTGAGGAACTTGCATGGAAAGAAGAACTTAGATTCCCTTCTTTGTCAACTTTTTCATCTCTCCTTGGAGATGTTTTGCACTTCAATTCCTCCTTACGCTTGAGGAATCAAGCGGGAACCAATTCTGAATGCAAATCCCAACATCTTACCTCCTCATGTCCTCTCTTATGGCAAAAGGAACGCAATACCCATGACCTATCGTTAGAAGACCATTCTTCTTGTGCAACATAGCCTAAGCCTTCATATTTAGGCCTCTCCTTGGCCTCGATTGGATTTTTATTGCCTTGTTGGTTTACTCCAAGGCCTCCTCCCTTGTAACCCATCTTGTTTAAGAGCTTGGATCCAATTCCTTTACTACGTTTTTCAAAGGTTGCAAATGAATTTACGTCAACACTTTCGCATAAGAAAGAAGCAGTTAAATTCTTACTTTTTGCCTCATCTTTTGATTGACATACAAAGATGTTTTCGAACTTCCTTTTAATTCTGGATGTGTCCTCTTGGACTCTTTGGCTCTCTTCTTTCACCCCCTTGAATTTGGGTGCTGATAGAACCTCATCATCCACATCATGTTGACAAAAGGTACAAACTAGCCCATCTACCTTATCTGAGGGACTTTCTACACTGCCATCTTGCATAAGAGTTGTAGAAAAATATGAAGATTGTGGAGAAGCTGGTGGTTTATCTCCATTCATGTTACCTTCTTCCCTTGGAGAACATTCTCCTCTTGGAGGTCTAGAGCTTTAACCTTGCAATTTGGTATTCCTCTCTTCATATAGGATTTTCACCATTTTTTCCATGTCTAAAAAAGCCTTTCTAAAAGCCTTCACATCCTTTGACATTCTTGCAGGATCTCCTCCTTGGAGCATGCTTTGCTTGAAGCTTCTACTACAATTTTAGGTAGAACTTGGTGGTAGATATTGTAACAATCTTGCTCTCCTTTCCAAAACCTTCACCTCACATGAGCTTCAAAACATATTCAATTGCAAACAATAGTTAATTCCTCCTTGCAAAAAGAAAAACCTATGCTCTGATACGAACTTGATATGAAATGGAGCAGATTAGTAATGTTGTGCTAATTCCCCATTCAGAATATAAAAATGTGCTTGAGGTTTGTACTCCAAAATAAAAAGTATGAATTTTATGTGTGTTTCATTTAAATTAGTTTCATGAATAAAACATAAAACATGAAACCAAAACATTGAATGGAAGCATGCATCAATCAATAATACATCAACCATTGATAAAGGAGTTCACCCCTCCTGGGCTACATCTCCTTAGATCAGCTCTAAAGGCATGACCCCTTCTCATTATGCTCAATATCTAGAAAAGAAGAGTACATAAACTGTTTAAATGGAATGGCTAGTTTCTCCTTCAAAGAAACAACTTTTGCAAAATTTCTCATTCCATACACAAGTTAACTTACATTCAAACATGTAAACCTTCAACAAACACAGGCATCTTATACCAAGATGCCATACTCCAAATTCAAAGAGAATAAATAGTACCACAATCCACTTGAAGTACATCAATAAGTCCCTTCTCCAAAACACATATAGAGGAAAGAAGAGATAAAGCTACAACATTGATGTAATGGCTGCTGCAGAAAGCACATGGAGGTTGGAAGAACCCTGCAAGGTCATCTCCATCTTCAAACTCATCCATAAACTAAATCAACACTCTAGTTGACTATGGCACCCATAGGCTTCATTTTTCATAAAATCCTATCCAAAATTGCTCCTTTGATCTTGAAACATGTTCCAATGAGTTCAGAATGTCAAAAAATGGCTATCTAGCCTCTTTTTGCATCCCATTTGGTCGAAAATTGCCTTTATTATGACTTCTTTCAGTGTTTCCACAATTTTCTCCTCCAAATATGGCTTACTACGAGTTAAATTCATTATCTAGAGTTAAATCTGGGATATTCACCAAAATTGGCCCTCCTGCTAAATTCCAAACCTATCTCATAGTTAAGGCCGAGTGATCACATACAAATTGGTCAGTTCGGTGGAAAAGGTGACGGTTTTGCAGCTCTGTCGCAACTCGCAATCAATGGAAAACCCATGGTCTTAATGTCTGTGAACAAAAGTGGGTGATTTGTGCAGTTGCGATATCGGCAGACCTAACAGGGGTATCAACAAGAGCCTATAATCTAATCGCATCTGGGACTAATCGCTCATCGCAATCGGCAGATAACCTGGGGTCTTGTGTATGCGGGACTTAATGCATTGTGATATGTGATCTGGCGATCCAGCGGACCCGACAAGTTATAAACCACAACATATAACAGTATCGCATCTGGTTCCCTATCGCAAATCACAATCAGTACTTACAGCTAGGTCGCTTTATAAACATCTGCCCCAGTTGCGATTGTGATATGCGATATATATCGCATCGTACCTAAGCTCTGTCGGGGGTTGATTCTGTAATGTTGACCCTTCACCGATATGCGATTACGATATATCGCATCGCAACTTTGACTACTCCTGGGGGTGATTACCTTAACTCCTCCAATATGCGATATGCGGGACCTAATGGAAACCTGCCATTTGATGCTTCCCCATTCGCTGGGACCTTTGCTATGTCATCTTATCCTGCCACGTGTCCAAGTCAAACCTAAACTTTGATTTGCTCTAACTCCTGCATACAAGCTCGGATTTGGGTGTCGTTTGTACCTTTAGATTAAGAATGACGAGCTCTTCGATTTGAAGCTAAGTTTAACAAAATTTCGACACTTTGATTTTTGACAAATTTCGAGCTCCTTATCACATACAGAGTTATTCAAGTTTCATGTTGCAAGCATGAGTTTGTATGATAATGTATCATTGGATTCTTGTAAATTTCAAGCTTTACAAATTCATTCGATTCTAATGCATGTAGTTCGTTAAAGTTATTTGAAGACCTACCCATATTTTTATTTTTATTTTTATTTCATCTTGCAAAATTATAGCTGATTCTAGACTAACATTATTTTAAAGAGAAAGGAAAAATATTTGTTAAAGGTAGATTCTCGTACATATAATATCTATTTTTCACATTCATTTCTTGAATGCTTAATGAGTACATATGTCGTAGAGCTTTGTTGGAAGATTTGTTGGGGTTTTTTGTTTAGTACCCCCCATTGGATTCATCTAAAACCATAATGAGAATCTTCCAAATATCAAAAGTGGCTACCACCTCACTAAAAATAAAGAGGGGATATTGATATGGTCTTTGAGATTTCCCTAGGAGGTCGACTCTTGTCCTTCGTAGGAAAAGAGATCAACAACTATGAATATTGATTTCATTCTTTTCATGACATTAGAAAATGGAATCAACCAAAAGGTTATTATGTAATGTTCTAATTTTTTTATGTATTTTAATATAAATACGCTTTCCTTTCCACTTTGAAAAATGGAAAAGTGGGAAATGAGTGAATTGAGATTTCAATGAGGTTTAATTTGTTTCCTTAGATGCAAGTTTATATTTATGTATTTAATTCATTGGTTATATCCTTATTTGAAACACCACCCTTAATGACATGAAATAGGCAACTTCACTTTGATCTAAATTTTTTTTGGGCTTCTTTCTTTGATTTTCAATGGATGATGTGTGATAAGTTTTCAATTTTCTTATTTCAACAAAATTAATTGTAGATGTTTTGCATTTAAAATGTTAGTAATTTTTTTTGAATATGTAAAGTTTTTCAACAACATAATATATAAAATTTTGGTGTATAGGTACTACCAAGTACCCTCAACATTGTTATCATTCCTTGTGTTTTATTTACCTTAGCATAACATTTTGGTTTTGAAGTGTCACAAGTGTGACTTGACCTATGATTATTGCTTGTGCAAATGTTTGATTTCATTTATCCTAGTACGCAACTGTTAATCTTGTATAATTACACATAGTCCATGCAACACTTGTTAATGGTTGTAGTTGGTATCAATTTCCATACTACAATGTTTTTACTATGCGTATGAGGCATGATATCCAAAAGGATTTTCCATAACACAATTTAAAGTTTCTCAAGAAGTAACACATTCCATGAACCCTTTCATAATCTAATCCAGGATAGTGGTGCCTCTTTAGGAAACTAATCATGGCTAAACTCTCTAATATTCTTAAACACCATAACCAATTGCTTATGACCTTTACATCCATACATTAATGTTGACTTTGAATCCCTTAACTTAAATGATTTGTGCATTCAATAATTGTTATGAAAATATGAAGTATGTTTGATGGTTTCCCTTACCATGAATACATGATCCATTTTGATATAAATCCCACTAGATACATTTCAAGTAAACGAGATTGTGATGCTATGCAAACTTTTCCCTATAGTGGTTGATTCCCACTTATATGCCCTAAAATATTCCATATTGTTAAGAACCTAACATTGCTTTACAAGACAAATGCTTAAAAGGGGGATGATAATCAGATTAAACATTTTATACTAAAATAGGTTTGTGCTTCAAGTCTTGGCAATGTTATTCAAATACAATTATATGCACTTTAGCAGTCACCTCTATTTGATTCTTGCACATAATTTCATTGACTAATTACATTGGAATATGTTTTTGGCTCACTTTTCATGTTCTAAAGTAGGAGGAGTCTACATACTTATTTTTTTTTAAATAGGTCAATGAAATGTTAAGTATTTTAAGTATTATATGGACACAATCTTAACATGGTTGTTGATTTAGTTGATTTATTAATAGAGATGAAAAATAAGCCTTGATATTGAATCTTTTATAATAAAAAAATGAGAGAAGTGCATGCATAGGTATGAATAGTATTTAAACTTGGGGCCAAAGAATACAAGAATTGTCTATACATGCATGAAATAAATATTTGAAGCTCACATGGAATATGTATGTATATATATATATATACACACACACAAACAAACACACACAAACTTGAGGAGTACATCTAGGATTTTGGGAGAGATATCCAACATGATAACCATCTTCCTAAATTCAGTGGTATATTGTTTCACACTTTACCCGTACCTTTAGCTTGAAGTAATGCCAATAGATTCATTAATCTTATGCATACCTAATAGGGTATAACTAGGACATAATGAGGGTTTTGAAATCCGCCTACTTAGTTACTTGTTGATCACCTTCCATCCTCAGTGTCTCCATGTGACTTTCCCACTAGGTTAATGCATTTCTCTCTAATTTTCCTCTAGAAAATGAAATATTTTACTCTTCTTCTTTATGGTGGAAGCTAAAATAAACCTCTAATTGTTAATATTCAACTTTATTGCATTTATCTCACCTTCAATTGGATATACATCCACTTTCACTTCCAATTTAAATAAGGATTGTGATGGGGTAATGGCATTGGAACTTAGGTGTTCTTTCTTGGGCTCTTTCATATACTCCTTTTATAGGTCTACATTTTCTCGCAATTTATCCTCTCATATCATATTTGAATTAGAGCTTGTAGTGTAGTTCACTCAGGATGGTAATATGGTGGTACCAAGGGAGGTACCTAAGGGTAATGATATTAGAATATTTGAGACCATTTTATGTGAGGTGTACTATGTCTAGTGTATTATTAAATAAGGTCCCCTATGATAATTGGGTAGTGAATAAATGTAATGGGACCTCATAAATAAGGTCCCTTAGGTAGTTAGGAGTTTGGTATTATTAGATTTCTCTTGATAATTGCAAACAAGGATGGTGAAGTCCTTAGATATGCCTACAAGAATATTGTAACTGAGCTTAGCTCATTAGGAGGTTGCCCCCTTGAAGAGGCAAGTGAACAGGAGTGTGTTCCTTCTGTAAAAGGATCAATTATAAGGTGTTGCCCTACCTTATGGGTTTGATAATTATAAAGTGTGGAGTGTTTTTATTATAATTGTGGATACTTGGCATTTGATTTTATATTCATATCTTGGGTATTTCACAATTGGTATGAGAGACCTTTCGTTGTCCAAAGCGAGGCAATTTTTTTCCTTTTTACGGATTTTTTAAAGAAAAAAATGAGGGAAACAACATCTAAATAACTTCTTATATATTTTGGCACTAAATTTGACAATCTATAGATCATAATTCCTCATGAAAAATAACCTAGATTTAAAAAATAAATCATCTGAATTGGAGTTTAGGAGGCCAAGGTATCACTAATTTAAAACCAACTATTTTAAGGGCTTTTGAACTATACCTCTCAAATGTTTGGATAACGGCCTCCATTTACCATTAGATTAGAACCATTATAAAGAGGAGTTTTAGCCATTCAATTTGATGCATGATATGCTATATTGTCAAACAATATGTAGTATGCTAAAGTTATTTACAGTTTCACCCTCCAAGCTTGATGGACATGGAGGTGCTAAGGTCATTAAAAAATTTCACTAGTATTGTCCTTATAGACTCAAAGAGATGCAAGTAATGATAGATAAATGGTAGGGAATTGAATTCTTAGGTCCATATACAATGAAATCAAGGAAGAATATACTAAAGAATGATATTACTAGTACAATCTCAAGGATGCTTGTACCTCTTGGTATTTGGATAGTTGTTATTTTTTGGATAAAAACTTCTTTTCTCTTTTATTTGGCGACTCTACACTACCTTATGTAGAGCATATCATGGAGGTATATGTGTAGTTGGTTTGGAATATGAGTTTTGAACTTGCTTATTCCACAATTGTAGTGTTTTATGTGGATGATTTTTTCAATATGGTTAGGTATACATGGTCAAAGAAGATATTTGGGGAACCACTTTTAGCCAATTATTGAGTTCATGTATATTCCAAGGGGAGTCAACATTGACACTTGTATAGGACCCATGTTTAAGGTGACACTTAGATTACTTCAACATGGTGGTTGACATTGGTACATGGAACTTTGATTCCTTGATTTACGTCAACATTATGGTCAAAAAATATACATAGGACTAGGGTATATGGTGGTTGTACTTTTTCACAACAGTAGTTAAGGACAATACTTTCTTAAGTGGGGCGTAGTGTAGTGTGTTTATGAGGGTAATATGGGGGTACCTAGGGAGGTACCTAATGGGAATAATATCAAAATAATGGAGTCCATTCTATGTAATGTGGACTAGGTCCATTATATTATTAAATAAGGCCCACTATGGTAGTTGGTAGTGAATAAATGTAATGTGGCCTTATTAAATAAGGTCCATTAATAATTTAAGAGTTTTAAATGATTAGAGATCTCTCGAAAATTATAAGTATGGATAGAGAACTCCTTAGATATGTGTGGAAAGATATTGTAATTTAGCTTAGCTCCTTAAGAGGTTCCCCCCCGCTAAAAAAGGCAAGTGTATAAGAGTGAACTCCTTTTGTTAAGTCCCAATGAATTGTAAGGTGTTTCCCTACGTTAAGGGGTTTGACAATAATAAATTATGGAGTGTTTTTATCATAGTCGTAGATACTTTGCATTTTATTCTATATTTATATCTTGGGTATTTAACATGCAACCTCGCCAAATGGTCCAACATTTATTGTTAGAGCCACAATAATGAGGGCCATATTATGAGAGATGGAAATGACTTTCTCTTTCAACATCGCAAATATTCTACTCAAGCTTAATGGTTGATGTGAACAGAATCATGTTAGAAGAATAGTGTGTGTGTGTGTGTGTATGTGTGTGAGAGAGAGAGAGAGAGAAAGAGAGATTGTTCACACAACACAAATCACACACTCATTTTATTGATCTCAAAATGATTACATATATAGGAATACATGATACTTCTAGATCTGAGAATAGTCGATCTAGATTACTAAAAATAGTTGATGCAACTAATAACCTCAGAACTCACACACTTACACCTCATGACAATTTGGAAGTCATGGAAGCATTACTTCAAATACCCTCCCTTAATGCTTACATGAAAAAACCAGAAAGTAGACATTACAATGAGGATAATTTATGTCTGACTGGTCTTCGTCAGTGCCCACATCCACTCTGGAATCTTGTAAATGCTGCTCTTTCACCACCATATATTCGAGTTTTCAGTTGACCTCCATTTAAAACATAACCATCTCTAACCAACGTTGATGAAATTTGAAAGATTAACAATATTGACAACTCGGCTCGTTGGGGCTTCGGCGATAATAGTTGTCAAGTAATGAACCATCCTATGGACCAACCACCATTTGTCAGATATTTCACTTTCAGTTATCCATTAGTTTCTAGGATAGAGGTCTAGATATTGAATGTTTTCACAAGTTGATCTAACAATTTGACCTTACTAACACACAAGAATTGATGTTTCAGACACCATGGATTCTAGTTTAAGAACCACCAACCCTTTCTATAACCAATAAAAACACACAAGATTGATGTTTCGAACACCGATGCTTTGAGTTTAAGACCCGCCAATGCTTTTTATAACTGGAATTGAAAGAGATAGAAAACTACTTCAACTCACACCATAATAATGTTTACATATATAACAATCACTCAACCACACTCAACCTCTCACCACATCAACACCAAATTTTTATTTATTTTTTATCTTTTTAAATAATATAACTAAGCCACCATGTTCAAAATCTAAATAAAAAATTATCTACAGAAATTTTGTAAAGATCCACAAGAACGCCCAAAAATTGAAGCTTTGAGCTCCAAATGGTGGACCTTATATATTCCTCTATGATTGTTTGAACAAGTCAAACAACTTCATACAATGGTTTCCTATTGAGATCCTTGGCAGGGCTCATGGCATAGGAAATGCCTAATACGTTCCCATAAAATCCTTCCTTCAGCCGAGACTTGAGCATGGACCTCCCATCTATTGAAAAATGTTCATCAGAACTAGCTACATAAGGGAGCAAGTGAAACAATGCACAACCATACGCAGATTTACACCAAATTTGTGATCTTTGAAATAGACATATTAGAGAGTAAGTCATCTTCTATAGTGCTAATATTTTTCCAACAAGTCTTCTTACAACTTCTGAGATGGCAGACTGACAATCAGGGTTGCGCTTTATTTCACTGGATCCACTTTTCTCATCAAGATTCGTTGAACATAAATTAGAGGCCTTGCATGTGCATTCATTCAGCGTGGCCACCACAAAGAAAAACAATGGCAGCATCACTTGATGCCAACAAGATTCCAATATTTGCAGCTTCAAATATGGATTATAACGCCGACAAACACGTTGATAGAAGAACTGCACAGTACTAGGCACTATCTTTCCTTTAATGGCGGGATCTAACCATCCACATGGATATATCAGTGCATAACAATGTCTTATTCGAAATGATTGTAAATCTCCTCTGCAGGTCAAATCCGTCAAAGATTTGTGCCAAAAGACAAGGCAACACACTTTTTCTAGATATTTTACGAACACTCTAACAGTTTAAATGGTCCCATTGTGAGGGTTAGTGGAATTGTGTATAGCGAATCCCAAAATTCCTCTACCTCTTCACACGGATCCATGATTTGTTAGATCAGAGCATACATAACACACAATGGATTTATACTCAGAGACTTAGACGGCAATAGCAGATAATAATTCACAAAGGCAGACAAATGGAGAAACAACAAGATTACTTAGTCAGAAACAGCGGAATAGATAAAACAATCACTGGAGAACAGAAATCACTTTGCATTACATAACAGGCTTATGCCTTGGCTTGCCTTCCTTAGCCAGAGAAATTACAAATTTATAGAGGCAGAAGAAGGGTCTAGAATATTGTATGTGACTCAGATGGAGATCTGGAATGATCTAGAAACTACTGGTGGTGTAGGAGGATCTAGAATCCTGCATGTGATTCTAGAAACTAATGCTGGTGTAGAAAGATCTAGAATCCTGGAGATCTAGAAAGATCTGATCTAGCATCCTCCGTGAATTTGGCTTCACACTTAACATTCTCCCACTTGAAGCCAAATAAGAGTGATCAAGTCACACCAAGTCCTACCATGCCTCTACATAACTCATGTTTATTTCGTGGTAGAATCTTAGTGGGCATATCAGCAGGGTTCCTATCTATATGGATCTCTTCCAAGGATAACTGTTCTTCCTCCAACACATGCCGGATCCAATGGTACCTTAAGTCAATGTGCTTGGTTTTTGAATGAAATACTGGGTTTTTCGCCAAGTGAATGGCACTCTGATTATCACAATATAACACATACTTGTCCTGCTTTATTCCTATTTCTCCTAGGAATCGATGCATCCACAACATCTCTTTACAAGCTTCTGTTGCAGCTATGTACTCTACTTCTATTGTAGAGAGGGCTACTATTATTTGCAGCCTTGACACCCAAGATACTGCTGCACCTGCAAATGTATACAAATAACCTGTAGTGGACTTTCTGGTATCCATATCTCTAGCCATATCCGCATCTGTAAATCCTTCAAGCATAGTCTCATCATGACCAAAACATAAGAAATAATGACTAGAACCCTTGAGATACATTAAAATCCATTTTACTACTTGCCAATGTTGTTTGCCTGGATTGGTAAGGAACCTGCTCACTACTCCCATTGAATATGCAATGTCTGGTCATGTGCATACCATGGCATACATCAAACTGCCAACTGCTGAAGCATAAGGAATTCTGCTCATCTCTTCTTTCTCTTTGTCATTACTAGGACATAATTCAGTACTCAGCTTGAAGTGGGTTGGAAGGGGTGTACCAACTAGCTTGGCATCCTTCATATTAAACCTGTCAAGCACTTTCTTGATATATTTTTCTTGTGACAGCCACAACCTTTTGTTTTTCCTGTCACGCATAATCCGCATGCCCAATATTTGTTGTGTTGGTCCCAAATCCTTCATTGAAAATTTGCTACCCAAATCCTTCTTCAACCTATTGATCTTATTCTTATCATGCCCAACAATCAACATGTCATCCACATATAACAATAATATGATATACTTTCCTTGATCATACCTCATGATATAGACACAATGGTCAGCTTCCAACCTCTGAAAACCATGTTCCAACATGCATGAATCAAATTTCTTGTACCATTATCGAGGTGCCTGCTTCAACCCATAGAGACTCTTCTTCAACCTACAAACAAGGCCTTATTTGCCTTTTTCTATGAAGCCTTCTGGCTGCTCCATATAAATTTCTTCCTCCAATTCACCATGAAGGAAAGTAGTTTTTACATCTAATTGTTCACATTCTAGGTCTAAAGCATCAACTCGACCAAGAATGACTCTAATGGATGAAATTTTAACAACAGGTGAAAAAATTTCAGTGAAGTCAATACCTTCTTTTTGGGAAAAACCTTTCACCACTAGTCTTGCTTTATACTTCTCCTTCTTTTTTTCACCTTCATGCTTAATCCTGTACACCCATTTGTTTTGTAGAGCCTTTCTACCTTTTGGGAGGTTTACCAACTCCCAAGTTTTGTTTTCTTGCAAAGAGTTCATTTATTCTTCCATTGCTTTCTTCCATTCTTCACTGTGCTTGACTTTACAAGCTTCTTGAAAACAATTAGGTTCACCTTCATCAGTCAACAAACTATAGTTTGAAGGAGGATACCTTTGTGAAGGCTTATGAGGCCTAGAAGATCTGCGAACCAACTGTGGTGGTGCATTATCAGGTTGAATATCCTGTGAAGGTTCCTGCAAGATTCCTTCTTCTTGTTGTTCATTATTTTCCACTTGTTGTTCATCATGCTCCTGAATTTGTTGTTCATTTTCTTGTATTGGTGGTATGTTTTCATGTTGCTCTTCAAACCTGTCAATAACCTTATTAACCTCCAACTCACCTACAAATCCTCTTGAACATTTATGATAAATTAAATATAACATCCCTGCTTCTAATAATTTTATGTTTTATTGGATCCCATAGACGATAACCAAGATCTTCATCCGCATATCCCAAAAAAATGCATTTCATAGATTTATCATCTAGCTTAGTTCTATTTTCTTTGGGAATATGTACGAATGCTTCACATCCAAAGATTTTCAAGTGAGAATGATTCAAATTCTTACCAGTCCAAACTTCTTCAGGGATACCGCAATCCAAGGCTGTAGTTGGAGATCTATTTATGAGGTAGCAAGCAGTCCTGAGTACTTCAGCCCAAAAATTATTCTCCAAACCGGAATTGACAACATACTTCACACCTTTTCCACAATGGTGCGATTCATCCTTTCTGTGACACCATTTTGTTGAGGAGTACCAGGCACAGTCTTCTCATGCTTTATGCCAAACCTGTTACAATATTCCTTAAATGCATTTGAGGAATATTCTCCACCATTATCTGTTCTTAAACACTTAGCAATTTGTTAGTGTCTCTTTCAACAACAACATGGAATTTTGAAATATTCCAAACACTTAACTTTTATTTTTCATAGGATATGCCCAAACCTTCCTGGATGCATCATCTATAAACGTTACAAAGTATGATGCTCCTCCTAATGATTTGATGTTAACAGGCCCAAGCACATCCGAGTGTACCAATTCTAACACATTTTTATTTCTGTCATGGCCACCTCTAAGGAATGAAACCCTTCTTTGTCTACCATATATACAATGCTCACAAAGATCAAGATTGTAGAATTTCAAACCTGGCAATAGTTTTCTATCAACAAGGATTTTTAAGCCCTTCTCGCTCATGTGACCCAAACGCTTATGCCACAGATCTGCTGAATTTCCTTCTTTTTTGACAGCAGCCAAATCTGATTTTCCTATCAGTGTCTTCAATGTTTATAATGTTCCTGTCTTGGGTCCTTTGGCCACGACCAATGCACCTTTGCTAATTTTCTAGCCTCCTTTTCCAAAGCTTGTCGAATAACCTTCATCATCCAATCGTCCCATAGAGATTAAACTCATGCGCATTTCTGGTACATGTCTGACATGTTTCAACAATATATCTTGTCCATCTTTCATCTTGATCTGGACATCTCCCACTCCAACAATATTGCAAAAAAGATTATTCCCCAAATGCACTCTACCATAATCACCGGGATTATATGAAACAAAACTATCTTTGCATGGGGTTACATGGTGAGATGCCCCAGAGTCAAGGATCCAATCAAAGCTACTGCTAGATGTATATACACATGCATCCTCTACTGAAACAGTAAACAACACATCACCATCTGTGGCTACAGCAGTAGTCTCACCTTCATTTGTACTCGATGACTTGTGATTTGTACTAGACGATCTCTGATCCTTTTGTCCTTTCTTCCAGAATCGACATTCTTTCTTCATGTGCCTGGGTTTGCCACAATGAAAGCAGATGATTTTGCCTCTCCTTGATTTTGATTGGCCTCTTATCTTAATCGCCCTTGCCGGCCTCGATCCATTCTCCTACCACGATCAGCTAGAGCTAGAGCCTCTCCTCCCTCGTTTTCTGCAATTAACTTGCGTCGTAGCTCCTCATTCATTAAACTATTGCTGACATCATCAAACTTTAGGGTCCCTGTAGTTCTTGAAGTGCTCATAGCTACAATTAAATTTTCCCAGTTGTCTGGCATAGAACACATTAGCAAAATAGCTCTAATTTCATCATCTAAAATGATTTTAATAGAGGCAAGTTGATTAGTAATAATATTAAATGCATTCAAGTGCTCAGCAACTGAAGCACCCTCCTTCATTTTGAGATTATAAAGATTCTTCATCAAGAACACTTTTTTTGATGTTGTGTTCTTCTCATATAGATCATGGAGCTTCTTCCATAATCCTCCAGCCGTCTTTTCTCCGGACACATTGAAATAAACATTCTTTGCTAAATATTGGCGGATTGTTGCAATCGCCTTTCTATCTAGCTTATTCCACTCTTCATTTGTCATCGATGAGGGTTTCTTTGTTGTGCCCTCAATCGGCAAGTATTGATCCTTTAAAATCAGTATACCCTCCATTTGTGATTTCCATAGGGAAAAATTGGCCCCGCTCAACTTCTCCATATCTGTGACTGTTGTCTCCATTTTCAATCAAATTCAGGCCCCAAAACGCAAAAAACTCCACTTAAAAATAAAACTTTAATTATTACTCTTTAAAATTTAGTAATAATGACCTTCCTCTTTTAAAATACCCTTTTCAAAATTCCTGCTCCTTTTTAAATATACTTTTCAAAATTCCAACATATAATTATATATGTTTCATAATAAATATAAAAACATATATAATGTTTTAATGTTTTCACATTTCACACATACATATGTTGGTTTGAGAAAAAATCTTGAAGTATATGTGCAAGCTTGATGTAAAAAAACTTACGAATACCACGTTTCAACTCCAATATCCACGAATCTCCACTTTTCAAACTCCAGCGACACGTTTCAACATAGGTCCACAACCTTGTTTTTCTTGCAGCAACTGTCTTTTAGTTACATCGTTCCTTAGCTATTTCCTGGACAGATCCTTCAACAGCTCCAGGAGTAACAACCAATGTTTTAACGAATGATGCGAGAGCAAGGTGATGGCACTAAGTAGCTTGCACCGTGGATATTCGAACCTAGCTCTGATACCAGTTGTTAGATCAGAGCATACATAACACACAACGGATTTATACTCAGAGACTTAGACGACAATAGCAGAGAATAATTCACAGAGACAGACAAATGGAGAAACAACAAGATTACTTAGTCAGAAACAACGAAATAGATAAAACAATTACTGGAGAACAGAAATCACTTTGCATTACATAATAGGCTTGGGCCTTAGCTTGCCTTCCTTGGCTAGAGAAATTACAAATTTATAGAGGTAGAAGAAGGATCTAGAATCCTGTATGTGACTCAGATGGAGATTTAGAATGATCTAGAAACTACTGGCAGTGTAGGAGGATCTAGAATCTTGCATGTGATTCTAGAAACTAATGTCGGTGTAGAAAGATCTAGAATCTTGGAGATCTAGAAAGATCTGATCTAGAATCCTCTGTGAATTTTGCTTCACACTTAACACGATCCACAATCGTCTCTGCATAGATGCATAATCGTGACAATGTCGTAGCCCTCTTTCTTTCAAAACAACATGCAGAACTTTTACGTCACTCCCTATGCCACATGCAATGATAGGAAGCGCTTTGTAGATCCCTGGAGTTGTAGATATTCTAAGGAAAATGGAGCAGAACTCTCGCTTAAGATCAAATCTAGATCTAGAAAACCACTCACACACATATCTAAACATGGAGAAATAAAGATCACAACAAAAACCAACTGTCACACACTTATATTAATCTATCTATGTACAAAACAATAACACTCAAGGCTCTCTCACATCTTCCTGGCCTTCCCATGAGGGAATCAAGCCAGATCTAGCTCTGATACCATGTTAGAAAAATAGAAAGAGATCGAGAGATTGTTCACACAACAAAAATATCACACTGATTTTATTGATTTCAAAAATATTACATATATATGAATACATGATACTTCTAGATCCGAGAATAGTGGATCTATACTACTAAAAATAGTTGATACAACTAATAACTTAGGAACTCATACACTTACACTTCATGAAAATTTGGAAGTCATGGAAGCATTACTTCCAATAACTTATTTACCATGGATAGGGTTGTATGACTTTTCTTCTTAGGTCAATTCCTAAGTTGTATGAATTTTCTTCAACATATTTTATAATATTTTAAAAACCTTAAATTTTGCAAGTTTATTTCATCAGATATCATATTTTTTTATCCATAACTTAGGGCTTGAATTTAAGAAATAACTAAAATGTGAAAATGAAAAAAATATCACCAAAAACATATCATCCACACAAATGAACAAACAGATTTATCTTAGGAAACCCAATATGGGAGAAAACCCATCTAGTTTCCTTTAGTTATCAAAATGCACATACAAAGGAATGGATGCTCACTTTGGAGTTACCCTTTAACATTATGGCCCAAAATGACTGCTACAAAATCATTCTCCACTTCTACTATGCTCTCAAAATACTACTCCTAAATGTTTTTCTCAACTATGGAACATGATACAATGCTAAAGAATGAAACCCCTTCTCTTCCTAGTAGCTCAATTTTTAATATATCCCATTAACCCTGTAGGGGTGGGGTTTTTGACTTCTTCAAACTTCAATTGTGATAAGGTTTTGGACCCTCCAGAATCTCGTTGAAAGTCCAAACGTGGCTAGCCCCACATTTGTGAGTAATGGGGAGTTGACGTGACATCCACTTGTACCATGGTGGTCAATAAGGGAGGTCTACTTGTGAGAGGTATAACTTTCACATACAAGCTCTCATTTAGTGATTTTTGCACTATTGGAAAGGTATCAAAGTGTGGATCGAAGTCAAGGGTGTCTCCACTTGTTTTAGACACTAAAACCCCCTTAAGATACTATTTGATGCCTCGAAATGGCCCCGAAAGTTTTCATACCTGAATTTTCCAAAATAGGAACCCCCACTAAAATGAGCCTTGAATACCAATTCCTCCAATTTTCCCACCTGGAAAGTAGTAATATATATGACAAATGTTATAGTAATCCAAATTGGATTGAGAGGAGTGTACAAAGAGGACATATTGTTGAATAACATCACATGTTTCCAAACAAGAAGAGTAGGGAGATAGAAATGTTAAATGAAAACGTGTTTTGAACATTTGACAAGGCATATAAGTAATATTAGTTAGGTTAAGCAACACAACAATAAGGAAAATTTCTTAGGTTTGTGAGGAACAATACCAAATATTTTGAAAGGAAAAATCAAAGGTTAATGAAGAGTAATGTACAATAAAATGTTAATGATGTAAAAAATGTTCTTGACTAGTCCATTTGATGTTTTAAATAAGAATCCCTATCTATTTATAAACAACAATCTTGATTTCTTGTCCTTTATATTATTAAAAAATATCCACATAAGGCTAAGAATGGCCCATGGGTTTGCAAAAGATATACTGAAGATAAGACATTTGGGATGAAGAATCATGCTAACAAAATAAAATATAGACCTAAGCAAAGCTCCAAAAAATCAAGAAAATTAGTTTTTCAAATAGGTTTTAGGTAGAAGCTTAGGAGGAAAAATTGTGCTCAAACAACCTAGTCACATTTCCTTGGGATATTTCTTCTATCATTTAAGGTTGAGGTAATTATCAAGTCATTGTGAGTTGTTTAATGGATCTAGTAATTGTGTTAATGAGTTGGTCAGGGTGTCTCTTCTTATATGGGCTTACTAAAAGTAGGAAGTAATGATCATATTATGGTTCATGCCAAAATATATGTCTTCGAGCAAGATAATTGTATAGGTCAAACATCTCTTGCAAAAAGAAGGATCTATATACAATAATTATTTTATAAAAAAAAAATATTTAAATTTGTGCCATATTTAATTATGTTATAAGCTTGTTTGTCTTATAAGAGGCTTTCCACAATTCTAATTTAATTATCAATAATTATCGTTTTGTAAGAGGCCTTACATAATTTTAATTTAATTATCAATAATTATTAGTTGGATGGTCCAGATATTTTTTTTTTTGTAAGTAAGCATTTGTATTAAGAAACAAAAATATTGTACAAAAGGGCTGCCCGGGCTGACAAGAGCCCGAGGCTTAGCAGAGAACAAGACAACTTGACCAAAAGACCACCTACAGAACCCAAAAGAAACAGGGGAGCCGGCAAGGATGAACTATCCACCTCGGCTCAGAGGAGTGGACCGGAAGAGAGTAGAGCTACACAAGAAGCTAACAAACTGGCTAGGAGGCTAGAGCCTCACTGGGGATTCAACCCAACTTGAGTGGAATCCCCAGTTCGACCCTTTTTACCTTTCTTCTTACCAACTTTGACCCATCCAAGCTGATCCTGTATGGATGGCAGAACTAAAATTCTACGCTGTGCTGACGGAGAGATCTCCTTGTCTGAATCCGAAGGAGATGTCTCATGAGTACATTTATGCACAGGAGGAGGGGCCGAGGATTCCATAGGACCTGATGGGGGCGGGTCCTGTGCAGGCGAATCCTCCATCCCGTCCTCATTCTCTTCCTCTTCATCCGAGCTGGAGCTGAAGTCATCCATGGGAGGCGGGTCACAAGGCTTCCAGCTTTTGGATTTCGGCTTGGGAGCAGCCTTCTTCTTTTGGGCTGGAATCGCTGGACACGATCTGTGAAGGTGCCCTGTAAGATGGTAGTTTCTGCAGCGGAACGCTGTGTTCTCGTAGTCCAGGGGCTGAGTCCAATGGAAGTCTCCAATCTTGAGAACGATCTGATCTAGTAATCCTTTACTCATGTCTATTTCTGCGCAGATTCTTGCGAAGGTGTAGATGCCTTTTTCTCCTCTCCAGGTGTCTGTGGCTAGATGGCGGCCTAGCTTGTTACCTATTCCTTCAAACACAGCGAAGTGCCATAAATGAGCTGGAAGGTTGGGAAGTCTGACCCAGATGGGTAGTTTGGTGATGATGGCTGTAGAGGGGTCAAAATCTGGGAACCAGGGGGTTAAAAACAGACCCGCTGAGTCCCAGAACCAAGGGCCCTCAGTTAAAGCTTTTTGATAGTCCTCACTGTCAACAAAAATCACAATGAAGAAGCCCTTAGAACAAAGAAGAACCTTGCAGTTGTTGGTCCAGTTGGAGTGAACCCATTTGTAGAGATCTGTTGTGCATGGCCACAGGCCATTGAACCTGCAAATAATGCCCTTTTCGGCAAACAGTTGAAACTGTCTGTCCATAGTAGGATGCATTATTTCGATGGAGGGGGTTTCCTCCAGCTTATCCACCAAAAAAGGTTTTGGACCTTGGACTGGTGGAGCTGCATTCTTGGGTATCTGGGCATGGACAACATCTTTGTAAGAGAATGCTGCTGCTGAAGATGACTGTCCAGCCGCCCCCCCTCTTAAACGAAGGGAAAGAATGACTGCATCATTTCTTTGAATATTGTAAAATGCCAGGGGTAAGAGGTTTTCAGGCTGCTTACCATTAAAGAGGAGCCTTTAAGAAGCAGCAGGAACCCCCACCCTAAGATCCAGTTTATGTTTGAGGTCCTGCACTAAATCTGAAGAGCTCACCCATAAGAGCAGAGATTTACCTGAGAGGAGCGTTATGAAGATCTGGAAGGACTCGGAATGCTTATGAATTTGTCGTTCTCTGCAAGGCTGTGGGCCGGGCAGAGGCTGGACTATCCGCCGAGGCAGTATCTCACGTCTGTGTCTAAGAACCCTGCCCCCAGAGACCACAACCCTCTGTGGTGTTTCGACAAACACTTGCTGCACTTCCTCCCTGCGCAGGCATTTTTTAAAAAATTTAAGAGCAGGTAAATCTGGAAGCAGAAATACTTCCAGACTACCAGTGCCTGAGTGGAATGCTGACGGAAGCTAAAGCTTAGGAAGAGAGAGGTGACAAGAAGTCTCACTTCTCGCCCCTGAGCGGTTCTGAGGGAGAGGAACCGAGCCTGGGCCAAGAAGCAGTAGAAGGAAAGAAACCAAGCCCTGGAGCTGAAGGAACTTCTTCTGAACCGCAGACAAGGAGCGGTCTTCTTTCCTGGGTATGAAGAAAACCCCGCAGGGATAAAGGATAGCGTCTTCTTGGAAGAGGCCGAGCCTCAAAGCAGGTCCGGTAATGAAGAACATCCCTCCGCCGGCGGGAACCTGCACTCGAACTGAGCAACAAGGCAACAAATGGATGAATAGCTTGCCAACCATAGGAAAGAAGCCGGGGAGGCGAAACGCCGAGAGGGAGAGCCAAGAACTGGCCGTGCCGTCCAGGGACGCACCTGCAATCCCGAAACCCTTAGCCAAGAGCGCCGTTGTTCTTTTGTGTATCTTGCATAGACCTTCACTTGGGAGGCAGCTTTGGAAAAAGCTGTTGGTTATGAGACCAGAACCTCCGCCTGCAAAGAGCTGCGCAGGACAGCAGCTGCGCGGGTCAAAACAGAGGAGCAAGCTCTTCACCGGACCGGAGCCTGGGTAAAGAAACGTCGTGGGGGAGCGAAAAGCCCTAGCAGCTTCGAGCTGAGAACCCCTGGTTCCGTCGAAGGCCTTTGCTGCGCGTACCGGAGTTGCCGACATTCTTTCTCCCCTTGCTCGATCTCTCTGGATGGTCCAGATTTAACCTCTATGGAATATGTTGGAATATTCATAGTTGTATTTATAGATCAAAGTTAAAGATTTATCTCCAAATTAGTTATGTTGGTTTAATTAATTTATTTCAAATTAATTAATTAAAAAAATGTAATATTAAGTATGAGGTATTGATAAGTCATGATATTGTAAAACTAACTATTTACCAATTTAAAATTTCCAACAATAAAATAAAAGTGAATCTCCATAATTAAAAATATTGTCACATATTTTTTAATATATATTTACTTAACTAATGTATTATATTTTTTATAGTTAATAATAACAATAAATTAAAATGAAATTATAATTTAGTTATTTTTTATTATATTTTTTATTGTGAATAATATAAAATATATATTAAAACAAATGTTTTTTTATGCTTTTAATAAATTGATATCTTATTTTATTATCCTATTATGTTGGAGATCAGATGCACAGCGAATTAAACATATACTCAGCAAATAATCATGCACAGGAGACACAGGAATTTAATGTGGCTCACCCAACCAATCTGGGCTATGTCCACCAAACATAGGCATCGGCAATCTTTATTAATCAAACAGGAGATTACATAATTAATCAAATCCTCACAACTCTCACACCCAAAACAATCCGTATGGATACTGTTTTATAGCAAGGAGAATCTAACTGCCTCATAAATCCTCTCACATCAAATTTAGGATGCATTAACTCCCTCCCAACAACCTGGAGCTAATCTAGCAACAAATTCCTATTGTTGTCACCTACTGAGATTTTGCCTATTTTACATAAAACAGAAATCTCAACAACTCCACCTTGACTAACAATTAGCCTGATGCCCTGTTCTTTATTATTTATCTTTTCTACAAGCCAAGAGAAGCCCAACACCGCGTAGCTTTCTAACAAAATGGTTTCGTGAACATTCTGCACATCTCCTTTGTACACCTTTCAAGAGAGACTCCCCTTTCAGTGATAACCCTACAAAATTGTACTTGATCGGTATATGCTTTGATTTACTATGATAGGCCGGATTCTTAGCCAAATGTATTGCACTTTGATTGTCACAAAATAACTTGATGTTGTCCTGCAACCTACCAAATTCACCAAACAAACCTTTCAACCAAATCGCTTATTTGCAAGCATGAGAAGCAGTGTATTCTGCTTTAGTAGTGGATAAAGCGACAATGTTCTGTAGCTTTGACATCCAGCTAATAGCTCCACCTGCAAGAGTAAAGACGTACCCTGAAGTTGACCTTCCCTTATCCAAATCACTTGCAAAATCGGAATAAACATATCCGCAAACAAATTCACTACTTTTATTGTAAGTGATACAATAACTACTTGTGCCTCTCAAGTACCGAAGCACCCATTTCACTGCTGACCAGTGTTCTTTACCCGGATTTTCCATGTACCTGCTGACAACCCCAACTGCATGTGAAATATCTGGTCGAGTACAAACCATCGCATACATTAAACATCCTACTACATTGGCATATGGAATTCGAGACATATAATCCTTTTCTTCATCTGTATTAGGAAATAAACTCGAAGAAAGCTTAAAATGGGAAGCTAAAGGGACTGAAACAGGCTTCACATTATCCATACCAAACCTCAAAAGTATTTTCTCAATATACTTTTGTTGTGATAGCCATAGCTTACCATTTCTCCTGTCTCTGAAAATCTCCATGCCCAAAATCTGTCTTGCTGCTCCTAGATCTTTCATATCAAATGTCCTTGCCATCTGAGCCTTCAACCTGTTGATTCTTCTATGCTTTTGCTTGTTAAAAGCATATCGTCAACATACAATACTAAGATAATGAATATGCCATTTTTAAATTGCTTAAAATAAACACAATGATCATATTCACTTCTAACATATTTCTGACTCAACATGAAAGAATCAAAATTCTTATATCACTACCGAGGTGATTGCTTCAGGCCATATAATGACTTCTTTAGCCTGCAGACAAATTTCTCATTGCGATGCTGAACAAAGACTTCCGGTTGTTCCATATAAATTTCCTCTTCTAAGTATCCATGTAGAAATGGAGTCTTAACATCTAACTGCTGCAACTCTAAATCAAGCAAAGCCACTAATGCTAACACAATTCTAATTGAAACAATTTTAACAACTGGTGAAAAAATCCCATGAAAGTCAATGCCGGCTTTCTTAGAAAACCCTTTTGCAACCAGCCTCGCTTTGTACCTGTCATCTGTATCATTCACACCCTGTTTCAGCTTGAAAACCCATTTACACCCCACAATTTTCCTGTCTTTCGGAAGCTCAACCAGATCCCATGTGCCATTCTTACCTAAGGCCATCATTTCGTCCTTCATGGCTACTTTCCACTTGTCACTTTTCGAACCTTCTATTGCTTCCTGATAGCACAGAGGTTCATCGTCATTAGCAGTAAATGCAATTGAAGTAACATAATCATCATACCTTCTCGGTGGCCGTTTGATTTTTGTCGACCTCCTTAAGGATGTTTCTGGCGCTTTCTCTATTGGATGACTACCATTTGTAGGAACTTCTTGATGATCAGTATTAAAGACCTGTTCATGATCTATACCTAAACCCTGTTCATGTTCTGATTCTGAAACCTGTTCATGACTAGTATTTGAACTATGGTCATCATGACTATCATTAGAAATGCTATCAAACTAAATGTGCTGAAAGTCAGATACAACATCCTGTTTCAATCTACTATCTACATCTAACTGTACAAGAGAGGATTCATTAAACTTTACATCTCTGTTGATGATGATTTTGCGGGTAGTAGGACCCCACAATCTATATCCCTTTGTTCCAACACCATACCCAACAAAGATATACCTTTTAGACTTTGGATCTAATTTAGTTCGTTGATGTTTGGGCACTAGAGCATATGCATCACAACCAAACACTCTGAGTTTAGAATAGTCACAAGGGTGTCCTTTCCATACCTCTTGAGGAATCTTGCAGCCTATCGCTGTCGATGGAGATCGGTTTATCATATAACAAGCTGTTGCCACCACTTCCGTCCATAACTCCTTTTGTAACCCAGCGTTACTTAGCATACTCCTTGCTATCTCTAGAAGAGTCCTATTCATGCGTTCAACAACTCCATTTTGCTGAGGAGTATAAACCGTGGTCTTATGTCTCTCGATCCCTGCATCCTTGCAATAGCTGTCAAACTCTTTGGAATTAAACTCACCACCATTGTCAGTTCTTAAACATTTTATTGTTCTACCAGTGCTGTTTTCTACCAATGCTCTAAACTGCTTGAAAACTGAAAACACATCAGACTTTCTTTTCAACATGTAGACCCACACTTTCCTAGAAAAGTCATCAATAAAAGATACAAAATATGACGAACCACCATATGAGGTTGTAGGGGCTGGACCCCAGACATCTGAATGGATATAGTCGAGTATACCTTTACTAGTATGTTTGTCTGTTTTAAACTTTTGTTTACTTTGTTTACCAAACAGACAATGCTTACAGAAATCTAACTTTCCAGACTTTAAATTTGGAAGTAACTTGCGATCAGCCAAAATTTTTAACCCTCTTTCACTCATATGCCCCAATCTTTGATGCCATAAGTGAATGGAACTACTGTCATGTTCAGACACAGACACATGATCTGACCCAGTACCTCCTTCTAACTGAAATAGATTTCCTACCTTCTTAGCTTTCATAACTAGTAAGATACCTTTATAGATTTTCATAACTCCACCTTGAATTACAGTTTTATATCCATTTGAATCAAGTGCTCCTAATGAAATCAAATTTTTCCTTAAATCTGGTACATGCCTCACATCAGTTAATATTTTGGTTGTGCCATCAAACATTTGTAGTTGTATGCTTCCAATCCCAACAATATTACA
This sequence comes from Pinus taeda, assembly GCA_000404065.3. Classification (NCBI taxonomy): domain Eukaryota; kingdom Viridiplantae; phylum Streptophyta; class Pinopsida; order Pinales; family Pinaceae; genus Pinus; species Pinus taeda. The sequence goes on from APFE031489083.1 coordinate 108,909, forward strand.
TGTTACATCATTACCCATGTACACAACACCATCATCAATTGATCTATATGTTTTAAACCATTCTTTATGGATACACATGTGGTTTGATGCACCGTAATCTAACAACCAATGTTGACCATGATTTGACACATTAACTGATAATACTTCATCACTCATACCTGAACCAGATGTCGAACCTGTATATGTCGTATTTGCCTCCTCCTTCTCTGTCGAAGAATCTGCTTTTGAAGTTTGCTGCTGTCGCTTCCAGTAGTCCTTCTTTAAATGCCCTGATTTGCCACAAAACCAACACTTTAGCTTACTCTTCTTCCCTTTTGACTTTGAATGTGAGTCGCTCGGCTTCTTGGGTGTCTTCTTTCGAACGACCTCTAACCATCAAGCTTCTGATGTAGAGGTTTCGGAATGTGACCTCCTCCTTGTTTCTTCCAATAATAAGGATGCAACTACATCATCAAACTCAATAGTTTCTGATGAACTAAGACTTATAGAAGTAACAAAATGATCCCATGACTCGAGCAACGAGCACAATAAAGTAATAGGTTTATCCTTGGATGGAATTTTTACTTCTATACTTTGTAATTGCACAAGAAGAGTATTAAAAGCATTTAAATGATCAGCAACCGATGTACCTTCCTTCATTCGCAAACTGTATAACTGTCGCTTCAGGAGAATCCTATTGGTTAAGGATTTGGTCATGTACAGTTTCTCCAATTTCGTCCACAAACCAGCAGCTGTTGTCTCCAACACGATATTAAACAGGACATCATCAGCTAAACACAGTCGAATAGCACTTATCGCTCTTTCATCCATCTCGGCCCACTCATTATCTGTGATGTTGTGAGGCTGTTTAGATTTGCCCAACAATGCCTTTGCCACACCATGTTGGACAAGCAAATCATACATCTTGACCTTTCAGATCTCGAAGTTATTTTTGCCATTAAACTTCTCAATTTCAAACCGAGCACTTTGAGTTTTCGCCATCTTGTATCAGCAAAAAACACAATAATCTCCAAAATCCAACTTTTAAATACCAGCAATAAAAAAAAAAAACTGCCTATGCTGTATATGACACTGCCTTTGTTTTAAAAAAAAAAAACAACCTGTTTCTGTGCAAAATTACAGTATAAACTGAGTATCAAACTCGAAAGTAATACATCCCTTTCATGCAAACCACGCACCAGCAATCAAACCATGCACCAATGTAAGTGCTAGTTTATCATAAGAAGTTCAAGGAAAATCAATTTAATTATATATGGAATTAGCATTTCCATACATAGCCTTCACTAAGTGAAACACGGGCATGAATGCGTCACTTGGTCAATTAGTTCTCAAGCAAGTTCAATACCTGTATATAGATACATGGTGATGCGTTATTGCAACCATTATTAGCTCCTGTTGTGGAGATTAATCTCAACGTATGGCTGCTGTTTATTGAGTATACAAGGTGAACTCCATATTTTGCCTCGTTTCTGCAGTCCCAATGCAGGCAAGAATCCAGCACGATCGCCTCTGCCTTCTTGAGGCTCCAGGTTTGGGACCTGCGGCACAACGGTGACCTCGTCCTTTGCTTCTTGGACGACGGAGCTTAAATCCGCTTGGAAACTTTTGCTTCGGCTAATAGAATCCACATTATCGCTTCTTGGAGAACAACGCACATATGACAGCACATAAAACAACAAATATGCAAACCTCCAATCGCAGCAATCAACACTCCTCTACCCGCACATATGACAGCATATAAAACAAACAATATGCAAACCTCCAATCGCAGTAATCAACACTCCACGCAGCAATACGATCCACCGCTCCAACGAACCAAGGCAGCGATTATACGCAGGAGTTTGGCAATCAAAGGTCATACGCACGCGCCAAGGCAGCGAATATATGGATATACACACGCACCAACAATACTACGCAACACTCCAGCAATACTACACAGCACCACGCACTCCAGCAATACCAGGTAACACCTTCCCGCTCCAGCGCTCCACGCAGCAACACTTTACTCAACGCACCAGCAGCACGCAATCATTCATACACAGCAATACGCAACAGTCATATGCAACATTCATACGCAGGAATACTACATGCACCAGCACTCCGTGTGTTTGAGATCAGTGTTGGTTTTGTGTGCCGCTAGTAACACCTCCACGCACCAGCGCAACAGCACCTCCAGCATGCACAAATAGTCATACGCCAGCCAGCAATCAGCAGTAGGCACCAGCGCTCCAACATCGCTCTGATACCAATTGTTGGAGATCAGATGCACAACAAATTAAACATATACTTAGCAAATAATCATGCACAGGAGACACAGGAATTTAACGTGGTTCACCCAACCAATCTGGGCTACGTCCACCAAACATAGGCATCGGCAATCTTTATTAATCAAACAGGAGATTACATAATTAATCAACTCCTCACAATACCTGTTTTATAGCAAGGAGAATCTAACTACCTCATAAATCCTCTCACATCAAATTTATGATGCATTAACTCCCTCCCAACAACGTGGAGCTAATCTAGCAACAAATTCCTATTGTTGTCACCTACTGAGATTTTTGCATATTTTACATAAAACAGAAAATCTCAACATATTATCCTTTTAATTTTGACTAGACTGGTTATTTCTAAAATCTTCTTACATAAAATAAGATGTCCACTGTATTATATTGTATCGTTAATGGTGTCTTTATGGTCTATCAATGTTTGGTAGTATGACTTTTAGGTTGCATAGCAAATAGTCTTCTTAGCAACTTCGTAAATAACATTAAAATAATGGTGTTTGAATTTTAAAACTCTGGCCAGTTTTTAATAATAAAACCCTGTCTGTTTAGGTATGTTTTAATTATTTGGGAAATAACAAAAGTGGGTAATAACTTGCTTGCTTTTTTTCCAACACGACGCACGTTGAGGACTTGAGCGGGCGCGGCTATGCAACATTTAAAATTAATTACTCATTGACATATTTCAATGATTTGATTGCATATGGAAATAAAAAAGGTTATGACTTTAAAAATTAAAAAATTACATATGGAAATAAAAAAGGTTATGACATATTTCAATGATTAAAAAGGTTATGACTTTAAAAATTAAAAAATTAGGATTTGGAAGGGTACAACTTGACCGTGGAGATGTCTGCACCAAATTTACTCGCCCACTTCTGGGGATTGAATATTATTCTCAAGGGGATCTGGTGTGCCGAAACCTGCATTTCGAGTATACTTGTACTTGCAATAGGGCGCAATTTGCATTGTAGGGACCATTCGTTTTTATTTTAATATAAATTAAAATGAAACAAATTTTCTTTTAAATTTTAATGACTATTACTCACTATACACTTTGAAAGCAATTATTACTGCACTGATTTGAGTCCGGCGGTGGGACCCTCAGTCACTACCAAATGACATTAGATGAGAGATACCACTGGCGGCCGAAACCGGACGCCGGCAGCGTGGTCCGCGTGTCCTGCACCATAATAAAAAGAAATTAAAGTGTTCTAATTTAACTCACCAACATTATTTACTCACTTATGTTTTCTTGAGGTGACTGCTACGCTGAAACTTCCCCTTGAATTCTACTTGTACTCGCATCTTATTGCTTTAGTCGCTTTACAATTGTAAAGCAATTATTCCGCTTTCGTAAAGCAATTATTCCGCTTTACAATACTGACGGCTTCCTCACAGGCGGCGGCTCCAGCTATGTTTTTTGTGCCATTGATTCTGTGTTTGTGTTACATCAGTGCCCATTGGAGTTTAAGTAAATAAATACAGAGATAGATGTGGATCTGTGCGTGTTGTTTATTCCTGGTTTACTGCTTCATATGAGTAATGTGGGCGTTGCTCATACCCGGTTTCTTGTATTTGCGTACCATTCAGATTCCGCCAGATTCTTGCCTCTGGGAGTGCGTATATGTACCCTGCCACAGAGGCTTGGTCAAGTCATTATTCTAACGCTCTAGGAAGCCTTCCTCCTTCTGTAACATTGATTGAAGAAGGGGTTTATAGGAAGGGTTTATTTTGCCAGAGTAGGATGTTCTAGTGATTTTGTGTTGTGTTTTGCGGAGAAAAAATTAGTGCCTGTGAGCGACTTTCGGCGGCGGAATTGAAGTATGTGTATTGGTATTGGATTAGATTGATACTGTCATTTTTCTCATTGTCACTGTTGCTGATTAGAGTCTGTGTTTAAGCACAAGGGTTGAAGGGTGAGTCCTCATTACCATCCGGGAAAAGAGGAGAGGAGAGAACCGAAGATGTGTTACGTGACGCCTGATTACATATCCGATTCATCACGCACCAGAGACTGCCCCGAAGACAACCACAAGTTCTGCAATGACCCTGGGATCTTCACAGGTTTCCGTGCAAAGGGGTCCTCAGATTCAAATGGGGCCAAAAGCCCAACTTCTCCACTGGACGTCAAGACATTTTCTGGAATTGGGATCACCGATTTTCATGAAAACGGCTTAGATGTCCAGTCGAGTTCTCCCAAGCAGCACAGCGAGACAATATCGATTGGTTCTCCTCATGGATTTACAGAGAGCCACACTTGTGTTATCTCCCGTGGTACCGGTACGGAGTGTGAAATTGTGCAATACCCAGTTCGAAATCAAAATGGACTGGGAATATGGGATGTCGCATCGCCACCTCGGAGCTATTCAAGTGTTCCAGTGTTTTCCGTTGGCTATTTTCTCAGCGCTTGCTGTCTCTGCAAACGGCAATTGAACCATGGGAAGGACATCTACATGTACAGGTCCGTTATAATTATAATACAAGGCTTTAAATCTTTGAGAATTAAACTGAATTGATTATAATCTGCTTTTCTTCGGAGCTAGCCTCATTCTGTGTTTGCTGATTATTGCAGAGGTGACAAAGCATTCTGCAGCGTGGAATGCCGGTACCAACAGATTTTGATGGATGACAGAATGCCGTTAACGACAGATTTTGATGATCTTTATGGATGAGAAAATGGAAACATTTGCCGCTTCCCCTCCATCTTCATCGACTGCTGCTTCATAAGATCAAAGGGATGGTCGTGTAGCCCGAAGATCAAAGGGATGGTCGTGTAACGCGAGTGGTTGGGACGGCCGGCTTATCGCCTCCCCCACACGGGTTCGACTTTTGCTGGCTGCTCCGCAGCATATTGTTTGCATTTTGCTTCACTGTTCCGGTCGTTTATCATGTCAATCACGCTTTTTGTATATAGGTAAATCACGCTTCTTGTATATATGTAAAAATTTGTGTAAAATGCATATTGTTCGCATTTTGTTTCACTGTTGCAATCACACTTCTGGTATATATGTAAAAAATTGTAAAATGGGCTAAATATAACTTCTAATAGAGAGACTTGCCCCCTCATTTGAAAAAAAAAAAGAAAAAGATCACAGGCATGAGAACTGTACTACATCATCAGAGCAAAGAAAGGCGTTTCAATATGTGTCTTGGTTGCATCAGAGGAGCTGTATGTCTTCTGAGCGAGTGTGTGTAAACGATGTTATAACTCAGAGTGAAATATTCTATTTATATATATTTTTTTGCATCTTTCGATGCCTTTGTTTTATTTGGCTTATCTCCCTAGAGCACATGGCGGTCAACTTGTTGGGATGAAATTTGGAGGATCACTGATCAAACACGGATGACTAGGCAATGAGTTGGTACAAAAGAAAAAAAGGTTTACATTCTTCGCAAGCAATGCATAATTTTGTCTCTTTATACTTAATACATGAATATGGGGAAGTTATCTTAATAAAAATACGTAGAATTGTACCACCACTATGTCTATGGGATTAAAATATAGACTTGTAGATTAATTACCAAGATCCACTTTCAACAAAAATTAAATATTAATGATTGTTGAGTCCTTATTTTTCAAAAGCTAATAGTTGAGTTCTCAATGTTTGAATTAGGTAAACAAGAATATCTTGGAAAGTTGGAAGTGTAAAGAATATGTTGGGATTAGTTTCTATGTCCAAATTTTAAATATAATTTCAAAAAATTAAAATAACAAGTAGGACCATTGTGTTTATCACTAAATTATTTTTGAAATGATTTATAAAAAAGAATCTTAGAATATCTAAATTATGAAGGAAAGATGAATTCTTACATACTTTTAAATTCGTTAACATGGAGGAAAAACATATCCATCAAGTAGTTGTAAAAATGAAGAGAAGATTATAAATGGAGAAAATCACATCAAGAAAAGTAACATTTTTGGGGCTTTTGCTGAAGAAGAATTTGCCTTTTCCAATTATTTTATGAATCCGCGTGCTGAAGAAGAGTTTACCTTACCCAATGATTTTATGAATCCGTGTGCTCAACATTCCCTGTAATATATGCTTCTACTTTTGTCTTTCCATTAGATTTTTCGTGTTTTCTCAACTATAGGAAGATCTAAGTCAAATAATGTCTTATCATTTCTTCCAAGCACTTCATATAATATTTCAAGTGTAAGGAGCAAGATCCATGTTTGTAATAAAAAAAATGCAATTTAATTATAGTTTATCTTATTGTTATTTAGGAGGTTGTTTCAATTTTTAGGCCATGTTAAACTTGTCACATTAGAATATTATTGTTAATTTCGTCAACAAGGAGTTATTCAAGTTTCATGTTGCAAGTATGAATTTGTATGGTGACATATAATTGGATTCTTGAGAAGTTGAAGCTTTACAAACTCCTTCGACTCTAATATGTGCAATCCTTTAAAATTATTGGATGACATGATCATATTTTTATTTTTATTTCATCTTGCAAAGTGGTAGTTGATTTTGGATTCACATTATTATAAAGAGAAAAGTAAAATACCTATTGAAGGAAGACCACATTAAATCTTCATTTTTCATATTCATTTCTTTGAGTGTTTAGTGAGTAAATATGTTGTATGCGAGCTTTGTTTGAGGATTTGTTGGGATTTTCTATTTAGAACTAACCCATTGCATTCATCTATGACCTAATAAGAATCTTTCACATATCAAAAGAGGAGTACCACCTCTCTAAAAATGAAAAAGAGATCTTGATAAGTTCTTTCAGAATTCCCTAGGAGGTTGAATTTTGTCGTTGATAGGAAAATAGATCAATATTTTTGGTGACCATACTAAGGACACAATTCCTTTTCAAGAAATCTAATACTTTATTTTAAGGATTAGAAATTATTGGGAAACTAGAATGTCTCTGGTTCATTTCTTTTTTATAAGTTTTGGTAGATTTCTAGCAATGTAATTAAATATTGAGTAGGTTCTTCACAAACTACACAAAATTTTGTGACTCATTATTCTTAATACATAAACAATATGAGGGAGGTTATCTTAATAAATATGCTGAAGTGTATTATCACTATGCCTATGCGGTTAAAAGACATACTTGTATACCAATGGGCTAAGATCCACCTTCAACAAAAATCAACAATTGGTGAGTTATATCTTCCAAAGGCCATAATTTGAGTTCTCGATGTCTGAATTAGGAAAACAAAATCTTGTTAGAAAGAGGAAACATGAAGATGATGTTGGGAGTGGTTTCCATGGATACACTTATAGATATCATATCACAAAATTAAAAGAGTAGTTGTGACCATTTTGGGCCTATCACTACATTTTTTTGAAAATGATTTATAGAAAAGGAAATCTAGAATATTTGAAATCGGAACCAATGTAGAGGACACATTTCTACTTCATATTTTCAAAATAAATCTTCATTTAGTTAACACAGAAAGGAAAAAACTAAATGCCAAGTAGTTGTAATGATCAAGAGAAGATTATAAAGGGAGAAAATCATGTTAAAAAGGAATGATGGCTTTTGGAGCTTTTGATGAAGAGGAGTTTTCTTTCCTAGAGATTTTGTGAATTGGCCTACTCAACTTTCCATCTTATGTATTCTTCTACATTTTTCCTTCCATTATATTTTCTATGTTTGTTGACATACATTAAAATATAAGTCTGATTATGTCTTCTCATTTCTTTCAAGCACTTCATATTGTATCTTAGGTCAAGGGAGCAAGATCCCTACTTGTAGTGAAACAAATGTAATTTAATTAAAATTTATGTAATTGTCATCTTGGAGGCTATTTCGGTTTTTAGACAACGTTAAACTTGTTACATTGGGATATTATTGTTAATTCCTCCCATAAAGAGTTATTCAAGTTTCATGTTGCAAGCATGAGTTTGTATGGTGATGTATGGTTGGATTCTTGTGCAATTGAAGCTTTACAAGTTCATTTGATTCTAATGAATGCAATCCGTTAAAGTTATTTGAAGACCTACCCATATTTTTATTTCATGTAGCAAATTATAGATAATTATAGACTCGCATTATTTTAAAGAGAAAGGAAAAATATTTGTTAAAGCTAGACCCTAGTACATATACTATCTATTTTTCATATTCATTTGTTGAATTATTAATGAGTAAATATGTCGTATGAGAGCTTTGTTGGAAGATTTTTGGGGTTTTTTATTTAGCACTCACCCATTGGATTCATCTAAACCATAATGAGAATCTTCTACATATCAAAAGAGGAGTACCACGTCTCTAAAAATAAAGAGGGGATCTTGATATTTTCTTTGAGATTTCCCTAGGAGGTTGACTCTTGTCATTAGCATGAAAAAAGATCAACAACAATATATATGAATTTCACTCTTTTCGTGACATTATTAAAGGGAATCAACCCAAAATTCATTATGTAGCATTCTAATTTTTTATATGTATTTTTATATAAACACTCTTGAAAAATGGAAAAGAGGGAAATGAGTGAATTGAGATTTCGATGAGGTTTGATTTGTTTCTTTAGATGCATGTTCATATTTATGTATATAATTCATTTGTTGGATCGTTAGTTGAAACACTACCCTTAATGACATTAAATAAGCATCAAAATGTTATTTATATTTTATTCTTTCATTTAATTCCATTGACTAATTACTTTGGAATATGTTTTTGGTTCACTTTTCATGTTTCAAAGTAGGAGTCTACATACATTTTTTTTTAAATAGGTCAATGAAATGTCAAGTATTTTAAGTATTGTGTGGACACAATCTTAACATGGTTGTTCCTTCATTTGATTTACTAATAGAGATGAAAAGAAGCCTCGATGTTGAATCTTTTGTAAAAAAAATGAGAGAAGTTCATGCATAGGTATGAATCATATTTAAACTTGGGGCCAACGAATATAAGAATTGTCTATATGTGAATGAAATAAATATTTGAAGTTCGCATGGAATACACACACACACACACACACACACACACACACACACGCACGCGCAATTGAGGAGTACATCTAGGATCTTGGGATAGATATCCAATGCGATAACCATCTTCCTAAATTCAGTGGTGTATTGTTGCACACTTTACCCCTACCTTTGCTTGAAGTAATTCCAATAGATTCATTAATCCTCTACATACCCAATAGGGTAGAACTAGGACATAATGAGGGTTTTGAAATCCTCCTACTTAGTTACTAGTGGATCACCTTCCATCCTTAGTGTCTCCATGTTACTTTCCCACTAGGTTAATGCATTTCCCTCTAATTTTAGTCTAGAAAATGAAATCTTTTACTCTTCTTCTTTATGGTGGAAGCTAAAATAGACCTCTAACTATTAATATTCAACTTTATTGCATTCACTTTCACTTCCAATTTAAATAAGTATTGTGATGGGGTAATGGCATTGGAATGTGGTTTTTCTTTCTTGGGCTCTTTCCTATACTCCTTTATACTCCTTTTATAGGTCTACATTTTCTCTAAATTTCCCATCTGATCTAATATTTGAATTAGAGCTTGTAGTATAGTGCACTTAGGAGGTCAATATGGTGGTACCTAGGGAGGTACCTAAGGGTAATGATAGTAGAATATTTGAGGCCATTTTATGTGAGGTGCACTATGTCTAGAGTATTATTAAATAAGGCCCATTGTGATAGTTGGGCAATGAATAATTGTAATGGGATGTCATTAAAGAAGGTCCATTGGGTAGTTAAGAGTTTGTTATTATTAGAGTTCTCCTAATAATTGTAAACAAGGATGGTGAAGTCCTTAGATATGAATATAATAATGTTGTCACTGAGCTTAGCTCATTAGGAGGTTGCCCCCTTGAAGAGGAAAGTTAACAGGAGTGGGTTCGTTCTGTAAAAGGATCAATTATAAGGTGTTGCCCTACCTTATGGGTTTGATAATTATAAAGTGTGGAATGTTTTTATTATAATTATGGATATTTGGCATTTTATTTTATACTCATATCTTGGGTATTTCACAATTGGTATCTGAGACATTTCATTGTCCAAAACAAGGCAATTTTTCCCCTTTTGTGGTTTTCTTAATGAAAAAAATGAGGGCAACAACATTTAAATAACTTGTTGTATATTTTGGCACTAAATTTGACAATCTATAGATCATAATTCCTCATGAAAAATAAATTTAGATTAAAAAAATAAATCAGCTAAATTGGAGTTTAGGAGGCCATGATATCATTGATTTAAAACCAATTATTTTAAGGGCTTTTTGTTATGGCTATTTATATGATAGCGCTCAAAAGTTTGGATAGGGGCCTCCATTGCCATTAGAATAGAACCATTATAAAGAGGAGTTTTATCCATTCAATTTGATGCATGATATGCTATACTTTCAATCCATATTGAGTATGCTAAATATTGCAAGTTTCACCCTCTAACCTTGATGGGCATGGAGGTGTTAAGGTCATTAAAAAAATTCACTAGTATTGGCCTTATAGACTCAAAGAGATGCAAGTAATGATAGATAAATTGTAGGGGGGTTTCTTTCTTAGGCCCATATACAATAACATCAAGAAAGAATATAACAAAGAATGGTATTCCTAGTATGATCCCAAGGATGCTTGTAACTCTTGGTATTTGGATAGTTGTTATTTTTTACTTTTCTCTTTTATTTGATGACTCTACACTGCATTATGTAGAGCTTATTATTGAGGGACATGTGTATTTGGTTTGGGATATGAGTTTTGAACTTGCTTATTCCACAATAGTAGTGTTTTATGTGGATGACTTTTTCAATATGGTTAGATCTATGTGGTCAAAGCAGACAGTTGGGGAACCACTTTTAGCCAACTATAGAGTTCAATTATCTTCCAAGGGGAGTCAACATTGGCACTTGTATATGGGACCCAAGTTTATGGTGCAACTTAGATCACACCATCATGGTGGTTGGCACTGATACACGGAACTTTGATTCTTTGTTTTACGTTAACATTATGTCAAAACTTATACATAGGACTAGGGTATATAGTGGTTGTAGTTTTTCACAATAGTCATTGAGGACAATACTTTCCTAAGTGGGGTGTAATGTAGTGTGTTTATGAGGGTAATATGGGGGTACCTAAGGAGGTACCCATGGGAATAATAGTAGAATAATGGAGTGCATTCTATATAAGGTGGACTAGGTCCTTTATATTATAAAATAAGGCCCACAATGGTAGTTGGTAGTGAATAAATATAATGAGACATCATTAAATAAGGTCCATTAGGGATTTAAGAGTTTTTTTATCATTAGAGTTCTATTGATAATTATAAATAAGGATGGATAACTCCTTGGATATGTGTGGAAAAATATTTTAATTGAGCTTAGCTCGTTAGGAGGTTTCCCCCTCAAAAAGGCAAGTGTACAAGAGTGGGTTCCTCCCCTTCAGGCCCAATGAATTATGAGGTGTTTCCCTATTGTAATAGCCCTAGTGAAAATTCCATGTAATAATTGTTAAAAATAATAACCACGGATGACTGGGACACTTATTCCAAGTTGAATGTTGGGCAAGACATCCTAGGGGGTGTTCATTTGGTTGTTTATGGCTAAGGAAATTGACAAAGGCAATCACTAAGGCTTTGGAAAGGCAAAATGACATTTTTGGCACAGTTTTTTATGAAAATAATGGAAATTAGTAGAAAAAGGAGGTGAAAGGTCACAGGTTGCATGTGAGGAGGAAAATGAACAAAATAGAGGCCTCATTCATAAAAAGGCTTCTAAGGATCAGTTTGTAACTTTTTGTCAGTTTAGCTTTGGAGTTATTTCATTATTCTCTCTCTCTCTCATACTCTTGGACACTTAGATTTCTCTTGGAGCACTTTGGCATTGGGGAAAAAAAGGCAAAGAAGGCAAGAAGAAGCAGGATCAAGGAGCCACAGTGGGCTTCATTATAGGTATTGAGTTTTGTGTGTATTCTCCTTGCTATATTTGGCATGCATGGCATTGCATGTGGTTCTTTTCTATCATGGCATGAGTTTTTCCAGTTGTAACAGTGTTTTTTAGCCTATCCTTGCCATTTTCGGATGGCCATGGTATGATGGGGTTCTCATGTTTAGTTGAGCTAGATTGTTGGGTGGATTTGAAGCTGAGTGAGGTGGATCTCCGAAATGATAGAACACATGGCCTAGTAACCCCTAAACTAGATTGTGGGTTGTGGTAAAGCCGTATTTTGTGTTACCTTGGATGGCCTAGGAATTCTTGCTAGTGAATGGCAGAATATACAGTAAAGCCTAGAGGTGGGTTTCTCTCCGTTGGGCCTAGTAATCTCGAGTTTGGGATATGCAGTAAAGCCTGGAGAGTGGGTCTCGGTTTAGGGTCTCGTGATTTGGGTTTGGATTGTGGTAAAGCCTAAGAGATTAGGAGACAGGAAAATTCCTCACGATGTAGGTGGAGAAATCCAGTGGCATCCATGATTGTTTGGCTTAGTGATCGGGTGGAGATCACGCTAAACCTTGTTATGATGTGTTCATTATGTTGGCCTAGTGATCAGGGATGGATTTTGGTAAAGCCTAGTTTCTATTGATGAGGGTGAGTTGGTTTAGCCTCGATATGCCTTGGTTGGGTTCTTTTGGTTTGAGTCCCACATTCATGCTTGGAATATGGCACGGGGGTGATTGGTTAAAGAGATACTTGGCTCAACAAATATATAGTCAAGTGGAAAATGGTAGTCCCATCTCCTGTCAGTTCATTGCAATGATTAATGAGAAATTCATTCCATTTAATTTTATGTGTAAATCTACTGGTGTATATATGGATTTTGATGGCTAATGTGTTTATTGTAATTATGTTCCTATTATGCTCGTTATATGTTCATTTAATGGCAGCATCTATGTTTGGCTCTCAGCTTGTTTTTACTTGTATTTGAATGGATATTGTATCTATGACCTAATAAGTGATAAGGCAGCAAATGGCATGAGGTAACAATGGTTCATGGCGATTCTCAGATAAGTAATAGATCCTTACACTTAACTTTTTTCTTTACACCTATAGCCTATAACTTACATGTCAATGATATGTTTGATGAAATACTTGTCATGGCTAGTAAGGGTCTTGTTAAGGCCTTTATCAACTTTACTTTTTCATCACTGTTTCCCTGTACCTTACTTAATTCTAAGCTTTCATTCCATTCTAGTAAATGGCCTGGTCTTTGGGCCTGAAAAAGTGGCTCAAATCCCAGAGTTGCTGGCACAAAACTGACAAGTTTCATCCACAGTAGTTGGCATGCAGGCCTATGAGAGCGACTTTAGGTCTCTAGTCACTCTCTTTCCCATAACATGAGAGCAACTGAGCTTTAAATTTTCCAAAAGAACAATGGGACCCAGGGATAGGTTGTTTGATTGGTTGACTTGTCTACTCAGGGTTCTGTTGATGATGTTGGATGGATGTGTATGATGTTTCGTCGATTCCACTTTCTTAAGGTTACCTAGGAGGTCAAATATGATCATAATAGCCTATCGTCTTATTTTTACCTGAGTTAGCATGGTTACTTGGGTGGATATGGGAGGAGGGTGTTACAGAGTGGTATCAGAGCACAGTTAAACTCTCAGACTGGATGGGTTGAATATGTTGGTAATGCATGCATGTTAGTTGCATGTGTGCCTCTTACACTTATATACTTGTTGCATTTGCTTGATGACGGATTAGGGTTGTAGTATGGTTATCATGGATAATTTGATGTTGATCTTTTAGATTGTATTTGCCATAAGTACGTGACTGATTTCATATGGATTATATGTCACTTACATGTTGGCCTTATTTTATCTACTTACATCCTTGTATGTTATGTTACATCCTTGAGTATTTTGATTACATGTATCAATCTTGTAGGTTGATTGTAAGAACTGATCGATTATGTTCAACTACACACGGTTATGTGTATTTTTAGTTGGTTAGGCATTGTTTATACATGTTGTTGGTTGCATGTCGCAATGTGTACAATGGAGTAATGCTTGTTGTCATGCATGAGTTCATAACATGCACTATTGATATGGCCTTTCATCGATGACTGGATCCTAGTTAGAGTGATGTTTATGTGTTGATAAATTTACTTGTGTATGTCGATATGTTGTTATGATTATGTTATACATGTATCACGTTGATTTGGTGATCTTGCACATAAGGTATCCTCCCCAAGCTATACTAAGGTACATCAATTTATTGTGATTTGGTTTATTTGACATATCATGAATTGCAGGAAGAAAGAGATAAAATGGCTAGCAAGGTGGTAGACTACATAGAATATCCCTATGTGTCCGATGAGCAACATAGTGTGGGGCATACTTTTGCTTTGGCCGATACACTGACGAGCTTGAAGGAAGAGATAAGGAGTTGTAAGTTTGTAAGGCAGATAATGATCGGATCATATAGGCACAATAGAAGCAAGCAGAGGTTAATGCTATACTTCTTCAGAGTTTGTCGAACTTGCAGTGACAAGGGCTACTTCAGATCAACCATGCACATGAGGATGGGACTAATGGAGCATATGGAAGTAGATCTCCTAGTAAACACAGGTCAGATAGATCTGATACAGTGAGAGATGGTAGGTTGTTGGAAACTCCGAATAGGAGGGGTGGTGAGCACAAGTATAATTCTAGTTCTGGATATGATAGACATCATGATCTTCATCGCTATCATCCTTACAAGAGGAATGATAGGGGATACTTTTCGGATGAGTTCAAGAAAGCTAAGCCACCTACTTTTGATAGAGATATGAAGAATCCTGAAGATGCAAAGGCTTGGATACTTGTAATGAACAATTTTTTTGAGTTACATGAGTACACAGATAACATGAAGGCCCGGATAGCTATCTTTAGCTTAAAAGGTAAAGTAGACATCTGGTGGGAAGATGTTAAGCAGGTTAGAGACATTAGGACAAACAACTTGAGTTGGCAGCAATTGAAGAGGTTTTTCAGAAAAAAGTATTTGTCATAAAGGTACTACGATAGCAAGGCTAAAGAATTATATGAGTTAAAGATGGGGTCAATGACAGACGAAGTATATGACAAAGTTTCTAGAGCTATTGAGGTATACATTGTATCTTACTGATCAGAAGGCTAAAGTTCAATGGTTTTTCAGTGGTTTTTAATTAGCATTTAGAGATCGGATTGAGTATGATGAGCCTTGGTCACCTAAGGAAGTTATTGGGAAACTCAAGCATTGCTATGAACAATCAAAGCGTAAGAATGAATCTCAACATGGATGGAAAGGAAAGGACAAAGGTAGAGTTAAATGACAACCTAAGAGAACAATGCCTCAACATGCAAATGAGAAAGAGAATATGACATAACAAAATAGATTTAATGCAGCTAGACAAGGACATGAGTCGCAGCACCAACATAGAGGTGTTGGTACTAGTCAGTTGGAGTGTTGGACATGTGGCAAGGAACACCTTAAAAGAGATTGTCCACATAATCAGGGTGATAGGACTTAGATATACACTGCACAAGAGGCGTAGACTGTTGGGGACGTTGGTCAGAGTATTCCATGTATCTACGCAGCAGTGGACAACATGCAGGTAGAACACCAAGCATCTAGCATTGAGATGGATGGTAAGCTTTGAGATCAAGTTATTTCTATTTTGATTAACCCTAGATCTAATTATATCTATGTTAATCTTGACTTGGTGGATAAGTGTGGTTTGAATAAGGAATTGCATGCAGAGTCTTGGTTAGTGCATTTGGCTATAGGTACAAAGAAGCGAGTTCATCATTGGGTAAGAGCTTGCGCATTTGACTTAAATGGTATGCCAACATCAACCATTTGAATGTATTATCATTAGGTTCATACAATATGTCATAGGGAATGGACTATTTGTATCTTCATAAGACCAAGGTAGATTGTTATGACAAGGCCATTGAGTGTGTTGATGACAATGGGGAACCAAGAGTCTTGTAGGGTAAGAAGAAAGCCACATCAGTTAGGATGGTAACAGATATGCAAGCAAAGCGAAGCCGCAGGAAAGGGTGCATGCTATTTGCAGTACATATTTCTAGTGATAAGGGTAAGGAGGCTAAGGATGCAGATGTGTTGGACAAGTATCAAGTTTTGCAGCAGTTTCATGATGTATTTCCTGAAGACATTACAGAGTTTCCACCTCATAGGGAGGTAGACTTTTCTATTGAGTTAGTGCTAGGGGCAAATCCAACATCGAAAGCACCTTACAGGATGAGCACACCCGAGTTGGTTGAGTTAAAGTTGCAGTTGAAGGAAATGCTTGACAATGGATACATTAGGCCAAGTGTATCGCCTTGGGGTGCACCAATGTTGTTCGTTAAGAAGAAAGATGGTACTCTTAGATTGTGCATTGACTACAGGAAGTTGAACAAACTGACTATCAATAAAAAGTACCATTTTCTGAGGATTGATGACTTGTTTGATTAGTAGAAGGGAGCATTAGTGTTCTCGAAGATTAAATTGAGATTCTGATACCATCGGGTATGCATCAAAGAGGAGGAAATTTACAATATGCGTTCGGGACCAGGTATGGGCATTATGAGTTTGTTGTTGTTCCATTTGGCTTAACTAATGCACCAACTACATTCATGCGATTGATGAATAGTGTGTTGCATCCATATTTGGATAAGTTTGTTATTGTGTTCATTGATGATATACTGGTATATTCTAAAAATGAGGAAGAGCATGCCGAGCACTTTGCAGAAATATTGAGGTTGTTGAGAGACCATCAATTGTATTCTAAGCTCAACAAATGTAGTTTCTTTCATAGTGAGGTACATTAATTGGGACATGTTGTGTCCAAGGAAGGAATTGCAGTAGATCTCGGGAGATAAGGTCCATCATGGAGTGGGTAGCTCCTAAGAGTGTGGATGAGGTGAGATCTTTTATGGGTCTGGTAAGATATTATAGGAGGTTCATCAAGAACTTCTCACAGATTTCTTATCCTATCACATAATTTCATAGGAAAGGGAAGAAGTTTGAATGGACAAAAGAGTGTGAGGCTAGCTCTGAGCAGCTTAAGCAGTTGTTGAGACATGCACTAGTGCTGTAAATTGCAGATCTGGACAAAGATTTTGTAGTATGTACAGATGCTTGCAAGAGAGGACTTGGTGGAGTCCTTATGCAGAATGGACAGGTGGTATGTTATGAGTCCCAGAAACTAAACAAACGTGAGAAAAGCTACTCGACACATCATCTTGAGTTAGCAGCAATTATACATGCACTGAAGATGTGGAGACACTATCTTCTTGGCAGGAGGTTTGTGCTTATGAGTGATCACATCAGATTGAGGTCTTTGTTTGGCTAGACGAATCTAAATTCTAGGTAGGCTAGACGGTTGGCCACGATTAGCGATTTTGACTTCGAGATCAAGTACATTAAGGGTAAAGAGAACAAGGTGGCAGATGGTCTCAGTAGATGGGTACAGGTACATCACTTGGCAGCTATGAGCTCCTATGGGACAGACTCACATGTTAGGATCTTGCAGACAGGAAAATAGGATGTTAGGTATATTGAGATTGTGCACAGGTTGCAGCATGGTGTAGGTATAGGTACATGTAGTGGTACAGGTACAGGTGGAAGTATAGGTACAAGTACAGGTGGAAGTACAGGTATAGGTACAGGTGCACAGGACATGGACTATTGTCTTACACCAGAGGGATTGGTCAGGTTCCGAGACAGGATATATGTACCAGATAGTAGTGACTCAAGAAAGTGATCTTGAGGGAATTTCATGTGAAACCTTATTTGGGTCACCTAGGTTATTAGAAGACACTCACAACGGTGAAGAGATATTACTATTGGCCGAATATGAAGAGGGATATAGAAGAGTTTGTAGCTAGATGTTTCGACTATCAGTGAGTGAAAGCAGTGTGCAAACATCCAAGTGAACTGCTACAGCCGATTTCTATTCCCGAATGAAAATGGGAGGTGATTTCCATGGATTTCATCACAGGGTTGTCGAAGACAGTAAAGCATAATGATTCCATCATGGTCATTGTGAAGAGGTTAACAACGGTTGTACACTTTGTTTCTGTAAAGTCTACATTCTCAGCGAGTGACATGGCACATGTAATCATTAGAGACATGGTTAGACTACATGGTGTTCCAAAGAAGATTGTGTCAGACATGTAGGTTTTAACCTCGTACAAAAATTACCTGCATATGAATTCTAAAACACAGAAAATAAACAATGCGAGAGCATAACACATAAAACACATATAAACAGAGATTGTTCCCTGGATCCCAAAATCGGGACTACCAGCTTGATTTTTCATTATGTTCCTTTCAATGTTACAATACATATTTATACATGCTGAAGCATCCAGTACCATGGACCGAAACCATAGCGTCCAAAAACATTTGCGAAAATCATGCATAAAACCATAGGTGGGTCTCCCAACCTAACATAGGTTCCAAAACCAAAATCTTTCGGGGCACTGCCCCAGACCCCATACAATGGGGTTATCTTCACCCCTCAAACCCCCTGTGACCCCCCGCTACTCAATCGGCGCAACGAAGGGGGCCCTCCGCCCCCCTTCTAACCCCCTCGTTAACTACGTGGGCTAGTCGTGGAAAGAATATAACACAACCCAACAAGACAGGGATGTGAAGTTCACTTCCAAGTTTTGGAAGGAGTTATTTGTAGCTTTGGGCACCGAGTTGGCCTTCTGCATAGCTTATCATCCACAGACAGATGGACAGACAAAGAGGGCCAATCGGATATTAGAGGACATGTTGAGGATGTATGTGATGCATCAACAGTGCAAGTGGGAAGAGTATCTCCCTTTGGTAGAGTTCGCATACAACAACAATTATCAAGAGTCACTAAGGATGAGTCCTTTTGAGGCATTGTATGGGTGGAGTTGTAACACTCCCATTAGCTGGAGTGATCTAGTTAGCAAAGTATTGGTTAGACCCAATATGTTGGCAGACATGGAATAGGAGATGCAAGTGATCAAGAAGAATCTCATGGCAACATAGGATAGGTAGAAGAGTTATCTAGACAGGAACAGGTTGTTCAAGGAGTTCTAGGTTGGGGAACAGGTGTACTTGCGCATCAAACTGAAGAAGAGGTCCTTGCGGATTGGCTCATGTGCCAAGCTGGCACCACGATTTTGTGGACCCTTCAGTATCATTGAGAGGATTGGGCCAGTAGCCTATTGATTTGCACTGCCTCCGACAATGAAAGTCCACGATGTTTTCCATGTATCTTTGCTTAACAAGTATGTTAAGGATGTTGATCATGTGATTGACTGGCCTGTATTGCAGCTAGAACTAGATGGATAATTCCAGCTGGAGCCTCAGTGTATATTGTAGAAAAAGGTGCTCATGCTCTAGAACCGATAAATAGAGCAAGTTAAAGTGCAATGGAAGCACTTTCGGCCCAATGAAGCTACATGGGAGATGGCAGATCAGATATGGACCATGTATCCTTCCTTCTTTGTCGATTGAGGCAAATCAACTTTGACATGGTGGTTTTGTGATTGCTTATGGTGGTTGGTAGTTGGTTTATGGTGGTTTACTATTTGCTTATGATGGCTTGGTATATGCTTCATGGTGGTTTAGTATTTGTTTTATGTTGGTTTAGTATATGCTTTATAGTGATCGATATATGCTTTATGATGGTTGATATATACTTCATGATGTTTTGATATATATGCTTAGATATGATGTTAGTATATGTTTGATATATTTTTTGAAATTTGATTTGGCATATATTTTGGTATATATAGTCTTTTATGATGTTGTTATATGTACACCCATGTATGGAAGTAAATACCCTAATGAGCTACGTTATAAACATCCACTATGCGATATGGGTGTTATGTTGATATGCTATCATGTGGTTATGTTATCATGATGTTTTGATGTCATATGAGTTGGCACTCAGCAGGATGGTCATTGTAAATATCGTAATGAGTTGTGTTATAAAGCTCCACTATGTGGTATGTTGTCATGTTGTCACAATGTTATGTCTTAAGTAGATATTTCATTTTAAATACTACATCGAGCTATGATATAAAGCTCCATAAGCAGTATGTCTTCTTTCAGCGGGTTGCTAAGGTATTTGTGTGATTGAACACCGAGGACGATGTCCCCTAAGGGGTAGAGTTTTGTAACAACCCTGGTGAAAATTCCATGTAATAAATGTTAAAAACAATAACTACGGATGACTGGGACACTTATTCCAAGTTGAATGCTGGGAAGGAAATCCTAGGGGGTGTTCATTTGGTTGTTTATGGCTAAGGAAATTAGAAAAGGAAATGGCTAAGGCTTTGGAAAGGAAAAATGGCATTTTTGGCACAATTATTTATGAAAATAATGGAAATTAGGAGAAAAAGGAGGTGTAAGGTCACAGGTTGCATGTGAGGAGGAAAATGAAGGAAAATAATTGAAAATGAAGAAAATAGAGGCCTCATTCATAAAAAGGCTTCCAAGGATCAGTTTGTAACTTTTTGTAATTTTAGCTTTTGAGTTCTTTTATTACTCTCTCTCTCTCTCATACTCTTGGACACTTAGAGTTTTCTTGGAGAACTTTGACCTTGGGGAAAGAAAGGCAAAGAAGACAAGAGGAAGCAGGATCCAGCAACCATAATAGGATTCAATGCGGGTATCGACTTGCATGTGTATCTTCCTTGCTAGATTTGGCATGCATGGAATTGCATGTGGTTCTTTTTTATCATGGCATGGGTTTTGCGAGGTGTAACAATGTTTTTCAGCCTATCCTTGCCATTTTCAGATAGACATGGTGTGATGGGGTTCTCATGTTTGGTTGAGCTGAATTGCCGAATGGATTTGAAGCTAAGTGAGGTGGATCTCCGAGATGATAAAACACATGGCCTAGTAACCCCTGAATCAGATTGTGTGTTGTGGTAAAGCCGAATTTTGTGTTGCATCCTACGGCTTAGGAATCCTTGCCAGGGAATGGTAGGATATACGGTAAAGCCTAGAGTTGATTTGCTCTCGGTTGGACCTAGTAATCCCGGGTTTGGGATATACAATAAAGCCTAGAGAGTGGGTCTAGGTTTAGGGCGTAGTGATATGGGTTTGGATTGTAGTAAATCCTGAGAGACTAAGAGACAGGAAAATTCCTCACGGTGTAGGCGGACAAATCTGGTGGTATCCATGCTTATTTGACCTAGTGATTGGGTGGAGATCACGGTAAAACCTATTATGATGTGCTCATTGCGTTGGCCTAGTGATCTAGGATGGATTACAGTAAAGCCTTGTTTCTATTGATGAAGGTGAGGTGGTTTAGCCTTGGTATGCCCTAGTTGAGTTCTTTTGGTTTGAGTTCCACATTCATGCTTGGAATATGGCACAATAGGTGATTGGCTGAAGAGAGACTTGGCTCAGCCAATCTATGGTTGGGTGGAACGTGGTAGTCCCATCTCCAGTCAGTTCATTGTATTGATTAATGAGAAATTCATTCCATTTATTTTCATGGGTAAATGTACTGGTGTATATATCAATTTTGATGGTTGATATGTTTATTGTAATTCTATTCCTATTATGTTGGTTATATGTTCATTTTACGGCAACATTTATGTTTGGCTCTCAACATGTTTTTACTTGTATTTGAATGGATATTGTATCTATGACCTAATAAGTGATAAGGCAAAAAATGACATGAGGAAATAATGGTTCATGGTGATTCTCAGATAAGTAAGAGATCCCTACACTTAACTCTGTTGTTTACACCTATAGGTTACATGTCAATGATATGTTTGATGAAATGTTTGTCATGGCTAGTTGGGGTATGGTTAAGGCCTTGATCAACTATTTACTTTTGCATTATTTTTTCCTTGTACCTAAATTAATTTTGAGCTTTCATTCCATTATGGGCAGTGGCCTGGGCTCTGGGCCTCAAAAAGTGGCTCAAATCTCAGAGTCGCTGGCACATAAATGGCAAGTTTTGTCCACAATCACTAGCATGCAGGCCTATGAGAGCGACTTTAGGTCTCTCATCGCTCCCTTACCCATAACATGAGAGCGACTGAGCCTTAAATTGTCAAGAACAATAGTGGGACCTGGGGACACACTGTCTGAGTGGTTGACTTGTCTCTTGAGGGTTTTGTTGATAATGTTGGATGGATGTGTATGATGTTCCATCGATTCTAGTTCCTTAAGGTTACCTAGGAGGTCAAATCTAATCATAGTAGCCTCTCGTCTCATGTTTACCCTAGTTGGCATGGTTACTTGGGTGGATGTGGGAGGAGGGTGTTACACCTATCTTAAGGGGTTTGATAATAATAAAGTATGGAGTGTTTTTTATCATAGTTGTAGATACTTGTCATTCAATTCTATATTCATAACTTGGTTATTTAACATGCAACCTCCCCAAATGGTCCAAGATTGCTTGCTAGAGCCACAATAAGGAGGGCCATATTGTGAGAGATAGTAGTGACTTGCTCTTTTAACATCACAAATCTCTCTTCCACTCAACCTTAATGGTTGTTGTGAAAAAACTCATCTACGATGGATATGGTTGTATGATTTTTTTTCTTAAGCCAATTCTTAAGTTGTATGACTTCTTTTCAACATATCTTATAATATTTTGAAAACCTTAAATTTTGCAAGTTTATTTAATCTAATATCATATTTTTTATTGATAGCTTAGGGCTTGAATTTAAGAAATAACTGAAATATGAAAATGAAAAAATAATCACAAAATACATATCATCCACACGAATGAACACATGATTTATTTTAGGAAACCCAATATGGGAGAAAACCCATCTAGAAGATGAGGCATATCCTTTGATCTCTTTCCTTTAGTTATCAAAATGGACATACAAAGGAATGGGTACTCACTTTAGAGTTACCTCTTAATATTGTCACCCAAATGACTACTACAAAATCATTCTCCTCCTTTTTTATGCTCTCAAAATACTGCTCCTAAATGTTTTGCTCAGCTATGGAACATGATACAATGCTAAACAATGGAAACCCTTCTCCTCCTAGTAGCTCAATTTTTATTATAGCCCAATAGCCATGTAGGGGTAGGGTTTTTAACTTCTTCAACCCTCAATTGTGGTAAGGTTTTTGACCTTCCAGAATCTCGTTGAAATTCCAAACGTGGCTAGCCCCACATTTGTGAGTAATGGGGACTTGATGTGACATCCACTTGTACCATGTTCATCAACAAGGGAGGTGTACTTGTGAGAGGTATAACTTTCACATACGAGCTTTGATTCAATGATTTTTGCATTGTTGGAAAGGTATCGAAGTGTGGATCAAAGTCAAGGGTGTCTCCACTAGTTTTAGACACTAAAAAACCTTTAAAATACCATTTGATGCCTCAAAATGGCTATGGAATCTTCCATACCCCAATTTTCCAAACTATGACCCCCACTAAAATGAGCCTTGAATATCAATTCCTCCAATTTTCCCACCTAGAAAGTATTAATATAGATAAACAATGGTACGATGATCCTATTTGGATCAAGAGGAGGGTACAAAGATGATATATTGTTGAATAACATCACATGTTGCCAAATATGAAGTTTATTGAGATATAAACGTTAGATGAAAATGTGTTTTGAACATATGGCAAAACATATAAATAATATTAGTTAAGTCGCACAACACAACAAGAAGGAAAAACTTAGGTTTGTGAATAACAAGACCAAATAGTTTGAAAGGAGAAGGCAAAGGTTAATGAAAAGCTATATATAATAAAAGGATAATGATATATACAATGTTCTTGAATACTTGATTTGATGTTTTAAATAAAGATCCCTATCTATTTATTAACAACAATCTTATTTTCTTCTCCCTTATATTATTAAAAATATCCACATAAGGCCAAGAATGGCCCATGGTTTTGCAAAATATACACTATAGATAAGAAATTTGGGATGAATAATTACCCTAACAAAATAAAATACACAAAGATCCATAACCAAAGCTCCAGAAATCAAGAAAAATAGTTTGCTAAATAGGTTCTAGGTAGAAGCTTAAGAGGAAGAATTGCGCTGAAACAACCTAGTCACATTGCCTTTGTATATTTCTTTTATCCTTTGAGGTTGAGGGAATTTTCAAGCGATTGTGAGTTGTTTAATGCACCTAGTAACTGTGTTAATGAGTTGGTCATGAGGTAATGTACCTTGTGTTAATGAGTTGGTTAGGATGTCTCTTCTTATACATGCTTATTAAAGAAGACATGCTTAGACATGCTTACTAAATGTAGGAAGTAATGATCTTATTATGGTTCATACTAGACATTTCTCGTAAAAAAGGCTAAATGTAGAAGAATTATTTTATAAAACAAAATATTTAAATTTGTACTATATTTAATTATGTTGATAAGAATGTTTGTTTTGTAAATGGATTTTTAGAATTTTAATTTAATTATCAATAATTATTAGTTGGATGGTCGAGATTTAATCTCTATGGAATATGGAATATGCTGAAATATATCAAAGTTAAAGATTTATCTCCAGGGTAAATATGCTCTCTTAATTAATTAATCTCAAATTAATTAAATACAGAAAATGCAATATCAAAACATTTAACATTATACATGTGGTATTGATAAGTCATGGTATTGTAAAAAGAACTATTTACCAATTAAGATTTTCCACCATAAAATAAAGATAAATTTCCATAATTAAAAATATTGTCACATATTTTTTAAAATATATAAATGTTTATCATATATATATAACAATAAATTTAAAAAAAATTATAATTTAATTAATTTTTATGATAATATACCTAAAACCAGTGTTTTGATATTTTATAAATTAATATCGTATTTTATTATCCATTAATTTTACCTACACTAATTATTTCTAAAATCTTCTTAAATAAAATAACATGTCCACTATATTATATTATATTGTATCGTGTCATTAATGGTGTCTTTATTGTCTATCAATATTTGGTATTATTAGGTTGCATAGCATATAGTCTTCTTAGCCACTTCTTAAATAACATAACAATAATGGTGTTTGAATTTTAAAACTCTGGTCAATTTTTAATAATAAAACCGTGTCTGTTTAGGTATGTTTTAATTATCTGGGAAATATATGTGAATGGGAGCACATAATTAAAAAAGTGGGTAATAACTTGTTTGCAACGGCCTTTTCAACACGGACTTGAGCGGCTATGCAACATTTAAAATTAATTACTCATATTTCGGATGACATATTACAATGATTTGATTTGATTGGATTAGATTGCATATGGAAATAAAAAATGTTTGGACTTTATAAATTAAAAAATTACAATCGGGAAGGTTACAACTTCCAATGTCTGCACCAAATTTAGTCGCTCACTTCTGGGCCCGATAATTATATAGCTATAGGGGAGGGACGCCATTACCTGTGCGCCCTCCCCTCCACCTGGCCTACAAGCACGTGGATGGCACGCGACGTTGTACGACATGCATCCAGCTTGGACTACCACCTGTTGTGCAACGTGTCAAGCATTAAAACTTCAACTGTTGACCTCCCGCCCACTTGTTTCCCGCCTTTACGCCGCGATGTGTGGTTTGCCAAAGGGTTTTCTATTCGGGTCCGGTGTTTGTTCGAAGCCCTTCGTCGACGATGGCGCGGGAGGGCTCCATTACCTGCGCATGATGTCTGCCATGGTTGAGATCATGTTCGCCATTGCTTGCTTGCACGAATCCATGGTTGGAACAGGGTTTCTGTTGTTCTTGTGGTTTTCTGCCTACAATTGTTGTTCAGTCTGGACCGCCGGTGGTTTAGGGTTTCCTGGGTGGTTGTTTAATTCGCGCTATTTGCTGTTTGGGGAGGAGCCAGTACCAATTTCAGCCAGTTCGAGGTCGAAGGTGGCATTTATAGGTAATTGCAGGTTTTGGTGGTTTTTGTGTGGTTTTTTTGGTTTTTATTTCTCCATTTGCTCATTTGCTAATTTTTCCCACTTGTTGTAGGTGTGGCAGGTTTGGCGAGCGCTAGAGAAGGTTCGCCGAATGTGTGGCGAGCTCTGGACTTATGGCTTCAGCGAGCTTTGGACTTATGGCTTCTATTCGATAGGATTTTAATCCTACCAGCCATTTTCTGAAGGTTTTTCAACACCTCATCGTGTGTTTCTCAACACCTCACCTGGTTTATTGTAATTTTTGTTAAATTTGGAGACAGGTTTTGGGTTTTGTCAATTAAGCCATGGGATGTTGTTGGGTTTTGTCAATTAAGTGAGGTTTTTTGTCAAAATCACCTGAATTTTTTCCTTCACTTTACTTCTTTTTTGGCAAACATAAACTTGTATTGTTTTTGCCTTTTGTCAATAATCCCCGCAAGTATCTTAGTGGTTTGCATAATGATATAGTACATGACTTGGTAGTAGATTTTGAACTTCAATCAATACCGACTTGTGCCACCTTGTTCGATGAACAAAAGAGGGCTTCATAATTAGCTGTGAAAAACTTGGCTTAAGGATGCCAGTGTGGTAGTTTAATGCTTTCTTGCTTTGCTCATTTAGAAAATGTAATCAATGGAAAGAAACTCTTGTAATGAAAGTTATTGTTTTGGTCTTGCATGTCTAGTGCATTTTGCAAGATCTTATTAGTGAGATACCTCACCCAGTTCGAACCTATTTTGGATGCATAGATCTTACCCACGTGAACCGCCTATTTTGAATACTCACCCTTTTGGTAGATCCATAGCACCCTTGTAGACAACTGTGCTATGTTGCTAACTGATAGATTACAAATACAACCTATATTGTAGGAATGGTTTTTGACTTTCTTGCCATATTATAGGCTGCCTTTCAATATTGGAGCGTGAACAAAGAATGTTTTAATGACATCCTATTCCTCCTTGGACATCCTTTGCATTTATGGGAATTTTCTTGTGTAACCAAATTCCTCCATGATAGGTTTGCAATAGTAACAACCTTACACTCTTTATCATCATCAAAGAGTTTCCAAAACATGCAATAGGCAAGAGGATGGTAATACTGGATTTGAATAAGCGATTGAATGACATGAAAATCTTGGTCTTCACATCCTTCAATTTAAGTGCTTCGGATCTTGAGTTTAGATGTGCCCAAAGAGATTTTTTTATGTTCGAGCTCATGTAATTTGACAAATCTGGCCCTATTGACTTATCTTTTATTATTTCAACCGTCTTTCGAGCTTCTGTACCATTCCATATAATTTATTAGTGCTTGCAGTAGCTTAGGTTAGGTCCCTAAAGACTATCTCCCATGTCTGCCTATGCCATTCAATTTTGTCTATCACATGCATTTTGTTCGTTTCCTTGGAACAATTCTTAGCTCAATTATTTTAGAACTATATATGACTACATATTTGATTATATTAAAATTAGATTTGTTGGGTTTATTTACTTATTTATGGTTGAGAATTTATTTGCAGCTCTGTGTCTTATTATCTCAGTGTTTCAGGTTTTATTCAGCAAATTTAAATAATAATTACTTCAAAAATGAAGAAAATGACTTCAAAGAATCCACTAGTTCCAATTGTAACTCTTTATGATCTTTGTGGAGTACATATGTTGTGTAGGCTTTACGTTTAGTTCAATTTTGAGGGTGCATGCATGGTCCGTTTTTCAAATAGCGTACATCCTTAGGCTGTCCAAGGTGCTTTTATGGGAGTTGTCTATTTCTGGATGAGAGCTTAGTTCTATAGGAGGCACCAGCAGATTTGCTTGATGTGTAGTTATCCATGGAGCTAGGGTGTACTAGGTGTTCTGAGTAGGGTTAGGGTTTGACACAGTGAAACCAAGTTCTTATTGCACGTGTTTAGAGACATTATTTTACCTTATTCTGTTATCTGAGAAAGGAAATGTATGGTGCGCCACTGTGTTGGTTAGTGAGTTTTGGTTTTGAGCTATTGTTGTGTATTAACTTCTTTCTGTATTCAATAGAAGATGGATGTGTTTGAGAGTTAAGATATTTTACAGAAGTATGTGCTTGTAGGTAAGCTTACTTAGATCTAGGTTATTCTTTCAAAGTTGAAAAACTACTTACAATGGCATGCTTTCTATGATCCTTGTTGACTGCAATGAATAATTAGATCTAAAGCATATTGCTACTGTGACTTAATAAATACCATAAGACAATAATAATAAGCCCAAGACCATTGCACATTGACCATAAGAGGCTAATAAAGTCATATGTTTTTCTGTTGGTGACTTTCCAAGTGTTTTTCTAAGGTCTGGTATATGTTTTCTGATATCTGAAATATGCTTTTCGAGATCTGGTGTACTTGTTTCAGTATGAAGAAATCAATTTGCTAAGGTTTAATATCCATAAGAAATCACTTATTAGTCTTGGGAGCATCATTTTGAAGCTAATGGTGAAGTATTAAGTGATTTATTTTGTGAAATATTGTTCATCTTTGCAGTGGAAAAAGAAGCCGCAAGACATAATATGAATTGACATAACAATTTCAAAAGTGGAATAAGTATCTAAGTTATCATTGTAGCATCTTTTGTGGACTGATATCATCTCTCTTAAATATTTCAGAGGTTGGTGTATTTTTTGAGCCATTGGTTTCAGGTCTAACTATTATGTTTGCATCCATTGGGTGGCAGACTTCATTGGTTTCTCTTTTTGTCTTTCTTATTTGAGCATTGCATGTTTGCATCTCATCTCATTGCAAAACATTACATTGACATTCTGATTTGTATTTTTCATATAACACAACATGTTCTAGCTACTCTTCGGGAATATTAACTCTTGCATAATATATCCTTCCTATACTTATCATCGTTCCTTACAAAATTGTTGCATTATTAAAGTAGAGAAGGAATCTTATAGAAGTCAGATCTAAAATTAACATAAAGGTGACTTTTGTGCATGGCTTTTAGTTTCTAAATTAGCTACTTTCAGTTGAGGGTTGCTAACATTTACTTTTCCTTCCACACCATCGTCTTGGAGATAGGCTTGTGGATGTGACTGAACTTAGTAAGCATGTCGATTAATGATTTTGAGATTGTGTGGATGTGGATGATTGCTTCAGCTTTCCTCATCATTTGAAAAAATTGATAGATCCCAAGCAATTTAATAGCTATTTGTCCTCTTTAATCTATCTTTTGTTGGGCAGAGGTCAAATTATAGTAAGGGACCTAGCAGGATATGAGATATGGAACCTAACTGGATGGTTTCTTCTTGTTGATGATTACTTCCTCATCATCTAAAAGAACTGCTAGATCCAAAGCATTTCAGGCATCGTCCTACTCTCAGGCATCGTCACCCCTAGCTTCCTTTTCAGTTTCCCTTCATGTTGTTGCAATGGACCATGCCACTATACAGGTGTATGAAGGATCGCATTGACATATCCACCCTCTCATTCTCTTAGCTCTAGATGTTGTGGGTAAGCTTACTTAGATCTAGGTTATTCTTTCAAAGTTCAAAAACTGCTTACAGTGGCATGCTTTCTATGATCCTTGTTGACTGCAATGAATAATTAGATATGAAGCATATTGCTACTGTGACTTAATAAATACCATAAGACAATAATAATAAGCCCAAGACCATTGCACATTGACCATAAGAGGCTAATAAAGTCATATTTTTTCTGTTATCTGAAATATGCTTTTCGAGATCTGGTGTACTTGTTTCAGTAAGAAGAAATCAATTTGCTAAGGTTTAATATCCATAAGAAATCACTTATCAGTCTTGGGAACATCATTTTGAAGCTAATGGTGAAGTATTAAGTGATTTATTTTGTGAAATATTGTTCATCTTTGCAGTGGAAAAAGATGCCCCAAGACATAATATGAATTGACATAACAATTTCAAAAGGGGAATAAGTATCTAAGTTATCATTGTAGCATCTTTTGTAGACTGATATCATTTGTGCTTAGCTCGCAAATAAAACTGCTTTACAACCAACCAAGCTGTTGTTGGCTTTTCAATGTAGTGAATGCATAGAACCATAATGTTGTTAGCATTTCAAAGCAATAAAACAACCTAGGTTGTAAGCCAGAATGTTTCTGTGACAAGAAAAAGACACAATCCATCCAAAATCCACATCATAATGTGGTTACAACCAAAAACATATGACACCCCTAATCTTGAGTGCCAAAACTCCTCGAGCCAGGTAGGTTGGCCTACCTGTCAAGGGTTGATTAGGAAATGGTTGATTGCTGCCATATGATTGACTCCAATTTGCAGCTTCCAACCATGGAGGTATTGAGTACCCATACCTCACATTTACACTACTGACCACTGCATTAAGTGGAGGTGTGTAATGAGCATACATAGAATTGGCACCAACTCTGGTAGGAATAAGGCAAGTGGGTAAACCCTCAGTTTGATAGTGAGGCACTTGAATGTTTATGAGATCTTGGAATAATGGTGTATTATCTGCAATGGAGTCCAATGAGTTTGAAATAATCCTGGTTTCATTAGCTATTCTTGTATCATTGTCAACCATATGATCATCCCTTGTTCCTTTTCAAGCATTTGTTGTGCCTTTCATTTTTCCTTTTCCTGTCTTGCCATTTGCTTTTGTTGGTCCTTAACATTGCCTTGCTTTATCTCTTTCAATCCTTTCATCTGCTCGACGTTGTGCTGCAACAATCCTTGCTGCCTTCTTCTCCTTGACTAGATCCTTCTTTTTCTGTTTTAATTCTTGCATTTCAAATTTCTTTTTTTCAGACTCAACTAACAGGTTTATATAGTCCTCTGAGGTGAGTAACTGTGAGCTTCGGCCCAGATGAAGACTACCCGTTGCACCTTGCTTTTTTTTCATTGATACTCTCTGTACTGGTAGCTTTAGGAACCGTCCAAGTGTCTTCTCCACCCCTCCCACCTGCATGTCATTGTTTGGTACTTTCGTTTCAGTATCTGTTGGAACTAATTGAACTATATCATTATCTTCATTTGATGCCTCATTATGTCCTTCATCTTCTTCCATTGATCTATTGTCCACAAAAAAATGAACAATTTGACTGTTCAATTCTGCTGGTTGTGAGGGCATGTTCATGCTTTCTTCATTGGTTGCTGAGACACTATGTGCATTCATATTGATCATTGCTTCTGCTAGCCATGAAGGTGGGGTTACTTGGCTTGGCAATGTCAATTGATCATTGTCAACTGCATGTTCAACAATATCATTAACAATATCAACAATAGGAATTTCATGTTCTTGAGTTGGTGGAACGATCTCCATGTTACTGCGAATTTGTTCATTGTTATATTGTGTTTCACATACAGTTTCATCATCCTCAGCATATAAGTGTCCTTGAGACAAGGAAATCATATTACCAGCTACAACAACATCATCTTGGTCATCTACTTCTTGCACTTCAACACCTATTTGGGCATTCCCTTCTTCCTGACCATCCACATGAAACGCTTGGTTACAACCAGTATCATGCATAAGAGCATCATAGTTCAGTAGCTAGATTCCTGTCCTCCTAAAGCCAGCCTTGATATTTGATGGTGTCAAATCCCTTTTAAAATCTTTACTTGCAAGCTCTGCTAGCTCAAACCTTTTCACCTCAACCCCTGGATTCTTTGCCATCCATGCAACGCGCTCTGACCTAAAATAGTTCTTGAAAGGGAAAAAAACACTAACATCAAGGGGTTGCAGTCTATGAGTGGTATGAGCTGGAAATATCAACAGGTCAATGCCTAAATTGTTTGCTTCCTCAATTGTTTGTACAACCATGTGGCTCCCATGGCCATCTAATATCAAAAGGTGTCTATTATTAGGCGAGACACCACCTAGTACCGATGCAGCAAAGTGAAAAAGCCAACTTAGAAACAGTTCTTTAGTCATCCATGCATGGGGATGTGCAGCCATGCATGCACCTGGTTCACAGTTCTGTATATAGTTTTTCAGTTGATTTTTACCTTTGAATAGATAAAATCCTGGGATTGAAGTACCAATTGCATTGACACAACATAAAATAGTTATCCACTCCCTGCTCTTGGGAAAAATCTTTGGCACATTTCGGCTCCCTCTCTTGGCAATTACCCGCATGCAACAATTCCTCCCTGCCTGTAAACCTGTTTCATCACAGTTCCATATATGGTCTGCTCCATAAGAATGTTTATCGTAAGCACTAGAAAGTGTGTCATAGAACTTTTGCACAACTACAGGGTGCAAATTTAATGCTCTGTCTCTGTCAAGGCCCTCAACAGTACACAATACAAGTTCTGGATGCCTTTTTTTAAACCCAAACTACCATGGTTTACCAGGAAACCCATCTTTTAATGGGTTTGGCCTCCCTTGACATATTTGAGCAACTGTTGATTTGAGTTGTATCAACTCTAGCCCATGTCCCAGTTGGGCCATCTCTTTACACCACTCAACCACCTCGGCCTCCTCCTCCTAAGTCATAATTGTAAGAGGCCCTCTACGTTTTGTATGAGTCAGTCCATTTATCCAATAATGTATTGATGAGGGAGGAATACCTTGTTTTTTTGCAGATGCCCGAACTGAGTATCCATGAAACTCTATGTCGTCAATTGCAACTAACATTTGTTCTTTTGTCCATCCACTTATAGCACTGATATTTTTAATTGAGCTTGCCCCTTGGACTGTTGTTGATGGTGGTTTTGTGGCTAATGGTGTGTTAACATCAGATGTTGTCACATGGTCATCCTCAACAATGTTCCCTGGTGCATTGTTGGCATTGACATTTGCTGGCCTGTCATCGTCAGACGATGTGCATTGCAGCTACGCACCCCTTGTCACTCTCTTGCCACTTCTCCTTGTACAAGCACAGTAACTTCCTTTTGCCATAGATGCAACAACCTGTAAAATTATTGCATGCATTTAGACATCAGAATATTTGTAAATTATGCTTTATTACTTCTGCAAAAATACTTTTCCTTTATTACAGGAAATTATCAACATGTATGTTACAGGAAATCGAATTGCATTACTTCATAGTCTCTCATTGCAAATTACTTCGTAGTCTCTCAATTGCCTGTCTGTTCATCAATTTAGCAACTTTAATATGGATTCAAGTAGGATTCTATGATAGTTGTTTCAAATATCATTTTCCATTTTTTTTGTTGTTTGGCATTGCCAAAAATGTCTCAGTACTGCAACTTCTCTGTAGAGGTGGGGGAGACCAAAATGATATTGGAACCCTTGGGGATGGCTTGATACTCTGTCTATCCCATTAAGGGTTCAGTGGTGAAGTGGGATTTTGTTTTTGTAATGGAGATGAAATTGTTGCGTTTCTGATGTTGTTTCTTGTTGATGTGGCTTAGATTCATTTGAAATGTTGTTTTTTTCATCTATTAATAGCCTTACAATGGATCAGGGGTTTTGATACATAGACTAAGTGATTTTTCTTTAAACCCTTGTAAATCTATCTATGCCATATTCCTTGAAGAGTCCACTAGTTCCAATTGTAACTCTTTATGAACTTTGTGGAGTACATATGTTGTGTAGGTTGACAATGGAACCAAATGACTGACAATGTAACACTTGCTTATAAATTCTTATAACCCAAACCCAAAGTGATCCAAGAAATTTTGCAACTAAGCTATTTTTCCATGTATTCATCTGTTTTCATAATGAGAGTAAATTTTTCACTTTCATAGGGCAGTGTCAAAATTTTGCAAATGTCATTCCAAGTAAATCCATATTTCATCAATTTAGCAACTTTTATATGGATTCAAGTAGGATTCTATGATAGTTGTTTCAAATATCATTTTCCATTTACTTTCAACAGCTTTATACAGCTAAACCAATGAGGTATGTAAACATGTATGAATTACGTCATTCTCCTTATACCTGTTAAAGATTAGGGAATATAGGTAATAAGCAGGTCTATTCAATATGTACTTACCCTATAGAGTAGAGTGTAATCATTACTAATGGTTGAATCAGTGCCATAAATAGAACCACGGAAATCAAAGTAATGAGGAAATAGAGCTTGTTACATTAGGATATACAGTGATTACAGTCTATCCATATGTATTGATTATGGAGATTAAACGATACTCTATATACCAATAAGAAAAAAGGTATTTATATAATAGTAATGACTAAGAGCAAGAACCCCAGGATATCATGTTGTATATTGATTATCTTGTTACCTTTGTACCTTATCTGAGCTTATGACAAGCTATGGAATTAGAACACAGTAGTTACACATGACTCTTTCTAACCATGCTTGTTTACCTAATCACTTGCTTGTCTCATTCTCATTAGACTCGGCATAAGTAATAGCACATATATTTTATAAGTAACATCATCTAAAGGTTGACCTATCAGTACTAACCTAAGAAATACATGTATAGATATGATAAAGTACGTGTATCACAGGTTGGTTATCTCCCTAATAGACTGGACTCAGCTTTAATATAGATATAACATATGTAATTATACAGAGCTTTGTTCTAGCTCACTCATAGATAAGGGTGAACTAAAACCATGCTTAGATACTAATACGAGCTTTTTAGTGTATAGAGCTTACTAGTGATAAGATGAATGAGATCCATTGAATATGATACATACCTTTGTTCAATGTATTATGTTATATAGCTTATACAACTTAGCTTCATACTAGATCACGTATTGAGTAAGATACACGAGTTTCATCAATTCCAGTACTCTGACCGTAATCATACTAGTATACCTGTTCTAACTTATAAGTAATCTGTATAGGTATATTCCTAATTTACACTATCATAACATGTAAGAAACATAGACCCTTAGTAATACATGTTCCTTATCACTAGTCTCAAGCTTCATTAGTATCACTAAACAGTTACTCAGCTTAGGCTATGATTAGAGCTTGTATCGTTTCATCATAGTTCATAAGGTAAGCATATCCATATTCAACATACAAAAAACAACATGTTTTAAGCATAAGATGTAATCAGAGCTATGACCAAGTTGGTTGATTAGATGGATACGACTGTATTCAATAGGTTCAATTCCTGTAAGCTAAACAAGCTGTGACTACAGTACTAACACGACATACTTAACCTCTGTGATATGTAAGCTGTAATCACTATGAAGCAGATGATCGAATAAGTGTCACCATAATAAGCTAGAACACATACATAAACTCTGTATTAAAAAGGTTAACTGTAACTGTATAAAAAAGGTTAACTGTAACCCTATGGACAGAACTGTAAGAACGACGACTTTCAATGGCTGTTTGTGAAACCATCCAGGTATCCTTCTAGCAGTTATGGCCAGAGAGACCATGTAAGAAATCTGATAAATGAAAACAATGAAAACAAAACTGTAAGAAGAATGAGTTGTAATTCATATAACTAACTTGAATATATTGGCCACTGTTTTGTGATGTTGTCTTCAAGTTTGCTGAATAGTTTGAAAGCATAAGATGCAACTTCAACAATGGGTGGACTTCTTTTATAGTTTTGGGGACTTGAATTTAATTGGTGGACATGGATGCACATGGATTGCAATGGCTTCATTTTGAATGTGTGGTATGGACTTAATTTGATGTGATCTAATTGTTGGGAATTGGTTATTTGTTGATCCATGTGCTTTGATCTGTTTTAATGAGAAATAAAGTGAGTTGGCTGTCATTTATTGCAGTTACTGGGTCTGGGTGTCATTTATTGAACAAAGTGGGTTTAAATGTTATTGGTTTGGGTGTCATTTATTGAACATAGGGTGTTTAGTTGTTGAAAAACACAGCAGTTATGGCTGACATACATTGCCTTTTGTTATGTGCAGGTAGGCATATTTATTTGGGATGCAAAGCTACAGTCCTGATGAGTGGGGGTTGAAGTGACTGCTGCTTTGGACTTCTGGAATAGACCATTTTGGAAGCTTTTATGGCTTTAGCTGTTTTCTACTTGGGTCAATATGGTTTGCAGTATTAAGTAGTAAAATACTATTTATGGACAGTTGTGGGCCCAGTCAATGTATGGGGAAATTTTGGACATAAATTAATACTTATTTATACTTAATGTTCTTTATTTTTGTTCAAAAGTATCAATTCATGGTGGTTTGGTGGGACCAGTACTATATCAATTACTGGTCCCTACAAAACATTAGGAATCTCTCCCCTAACATGCTTCGTAAAAAATATTTAAGCCATCACATCCTCGTATGGGCTTCGTATCAAGGCTTTTTCTATTGTAAAATGTCTAGTCCTATGGTGCAGTAAATGCCAATGCTGAACTTAGATATAAAAGCAACCCAATAAAATATGACACATCGTTCATTGTGCAAATCTGTCAAGGCATTGCAAACATTTAATGTTTTTTATTATAATTATTAATTTATAATTAAAAAAAATCATAATTATTAATTTATAATTGATATTTGTTAATGAGAAGGATTTTTTTAATTTCAAGGATATTTTTGTTTTTTTCAAATTTATTACAAATAATAATAAAAAATTGTAAAAAATCTTGAGCACAATAAGGATACATAAAAATTAAAGTCCCTTTTGTTGTATGGGTTCATCATTGTTTCAAAATGCTCATAAGTTTGATTATTTTAAAGTTTAAAGTTTGTTGAGTGGAAAATGATAATAGGTTTAACCATTTGAAATTTAAAATATTTAATATTATAATTTAGGAATATTTGTTAATTAAATTTTATTTTTTTATTTTGATAAATTGATTTCATATTTGATAAATGAAAATAATATTTATAATATATTTAGAAAATAATATTTTATTTTAAAGTATATATGTTAAAATATATTTATTTTATTAAAATTATTGGAATTTAGTTTTCAATGGAATATAATTAAATTTTTAATATTTTTTTTTAAGTGATTTGTGATTATTGGAAATAGGATATTATTTGTTTTTGAATTTAAGTATCACATAGTCTCTTTTCATTCACAAAGACTAGGTCTTTGGGATTTTACAAATCTATGTTACAATGAAAGAAATTGAAATCCAAGTGGTCTAGGCCTCACTCGATGTGGTTTTGAAGGTTTTTGAAAGTGCCCTAATCTGTTGGTTCAATGGTTTTTGGCCACGGTTGACAGCTCTCCACAATTGGATCTCGGAGATATAGAAGCCTGTCATTTCTAATGAAATTAATATCTACCCCTGTGTTAGGGGTTTCTTTATAGTAGATTTTGAAAACCCTGAAAGAAGACAATGTATTCTAGATTCTGGCCCTCGGTTTTGGGAAAACTTAGGCCTATTCATGAAGCCATGGAACCCATCATTTGATCCCTCAACAACAGTCATAACCTCAGCACTAGTTTGGGTGAGATTGCTAAACCTACCCTTACACCTCTAGAATTTCTCCTCGCTAAAAGCCATTGGAAATGCAATTGGGAAATTTTATTGTAGGTGCCTAGAAACAGAGGAATATGCTAGAACCACCTACGCACGCATCTGTGTGGAAATGGACTTCAGCACCGGATTCCCAACTGGAATAAACCTAACAAGTAAAGGCTATATGTGGAACCAGAAACTCGATTATGAAAGTGTCCTCTTCAGATGTTGATCTTACTTTGAGACAAGCCATCTAGCCAAGAATTGCCCAAAAGCCTCCCAAAAAATTCTGCTAGAAAGAATCACCACAGATCTACATGGTGGGAAGGAGCACAAAAAGAACATTACACTGTCATCAAGGAAGAATACTCTCCAAAAAACTCTGAATCGCAAGAAATTTGGCAAGAAAGAAACAACTCTCAAGACAAGCAGGGGGAAAGCCCCGCCCAACAGCAAAAAACTGAACTCGATGACCCCTCAAGCATCAACAATCATGAGGATTCGAATACCGCACAAAATAAATCTTCATTTAACAGCAAAGCAGATATCCCGGACTAAACTTCTTCTCTGACTATCTTCAGAAGGACAAACACAACAGATCGCAAAGTTAAGACAGCAATGTCCCAAGAACAAGAAGAGATGAAGGAGATGCAAGATAAAGGAAGTTGGAAGACCGTAGAGAAAAAAAGAAAGCTACAACACCAATCTCACCAAGAAAGACGAGAAGCCAGACAATTAAGAACTAAGAAAATTACAGGTCCAATAGACCAATTTGGTCTTAGTGGATGTTAACCATCATCATCATCATCATCATCATCGTCATCATATGATTATTTTTAGTTTTTTTTTTATGTTTCTTTAGAGTGAATAATTTTGATGGATTTATTTGTAATAAATAAAATAAGTATTAGGAAATATAGAAATGTTTAAATAGAAAAGCATTTAATTTATGCCTATAAAAAGTATGTTTTCATATTTACAAATTTTTATTATATAAATATTTAATTTAGGTAGTAATTTAATTACATTATCTTATTTAAGTTGTGGAAATAAATTTAGGTATGGAAGATAATAATCATTCCTCTCAGTTATTTGATATAAATTTGATTCTCTCACACACATAAAAATATAATATTAGTCAATTGAGTTTATCTCCTATGGCTAGAAAGAATGATTGGAAACCCCCCATCTTTCTACATGTTATTTGATATATATACCTTAGTGACCACTCTCTTCTTCACTTCAGAAATTTTATATTTGATTTGAAATATAATTTGATAATAATTATATATGTTTCAACATTATAATAAATTTAATATCCAGATATATATGTATATGTATATGTATATGTATATGTATATGTATATGTATATGTATACGTATACGTATATGTATATGTATACGTATACGTATATGTATATGTATATGTATATATAACATAATTTATTAATAACACGTAAAAATAAATATAAAACATTAGGCAAAGTAAAATAAATATTGAATACCATTAGATTCATATAATTTTAATAAAAAAACT
Organism: Pinus taeda; assembly: GCA_000404065.3. Lineage (NCBI taxonomy): Eukaryota > Viridiplantae > Streptophyta > Pinopsida > Pinales > Pinaceae > Pinus > Pinus taeda. Next base: position 147,775 of record APFE031489083.1, read on the forward strand.
TAATTAATTTAATGAATATAATTACCTATCAAATTTAACCCCATTCCCATAGACAAAATTTGATAAGGAAAAAAATTTATCTAAAGATATATTATTATCTATATCAAATATGGAGAACCATTTGTAGTGAGTCAAGGAAAGTGAACAATAAATTATAATAAGAAATAACTTAAAGTTTATGAAAAACACCATCTACAAATAGAGTTCTTCTTATCTATGCAAAGATAATGCAATCATGAGTTTTCTTGCTATTTTAATTGTAATTTTATTAATATAAAATTGTATGTTATTATTATGTTTTAACCTAATTAAACCGTAAAGTGTTTCCCTTTGAAAACAACTCCCCTAGCTGCCACCCTCTACCTGTCTGTACCATTAGATCAAATGTTAGACGATTAAAAAATTATACACCATCAGATTAATAATTGGTAATTAAGACAAAAACTGATGGTTAAGGGTTTAAAAATAATAATAGTTATGACAATCAATTAGGGAAAAAATGTATACAACCCTTCCTCCATTCTTTTCCATCCCTTCCTCCATTCTTTGCTTTCATTTATGAATTTGGCAGACGTTTTGTATGACAAGCTTCTGGAAATCATGCCTCTCAAGGGTGCCATGATGATTTCCATGCCTCTCAAGGGCACCATGACGAACAAGGTCATTCACTGTAATTGGAAGACAGGGAAGGGAAAAAAGTTTAGGAAAGCCCTAGTTTGAACTTGTTCAACAAGGAAGATAATATTCAGACATTCTAGTGCATAAGTGTATAAAATTTGCGTTGTTAAATGAACTAAGTTTATTTCATGTTATGTACATACCTACAAAAAAACTCTGCATCATCCGCAAAGCTAAAAATAAGGTACCATCTGAAGTGATATTATAGATCCATTTTTTCTATTTACAAGCCCAACCAATAAAATCCAACACTCTGAGTATAATGCGATGTCAAGAAAACCAAAAGAAGTAAATGTTTCAGGATATGTATTTTCGCTCCTCACAGTATTGTGCTAGTGAATTTTCCATTCTTTATTCTCTTTTCAATAAAAAGTATGAACTGTCAGCAAACATCCCACGATTCAATGCATTATTTTCCATTGTGATATGGCATCTGAGATTATAGAGCAACTCTCAAGGGTTCAAAGAAGTTCATAATCAATTATAATTTGTTTTTCCTTGTTTTGAAGTTGGGAGACTTGTAATGTAATTTTAGGCATCTAATTCCATAATCAATTAATTGATTTGAGTTGCTTTCGGCTTAGAAGCTATGAGTAAGGGCCATGCTTTTCAACCAGGCTCATCTTTAATATTACTTTAAGCTAGTGATACTAAGAAATTTGTTGTAATTATCTTCGTCTCATGCCTTGTGACATGCTAAGGGTACCTAAGTTTTTAGCTCTATTTATTATCTTGTTCCCTAGATTGGTTTCCTTTTGCATATGCATGCATTCATGTGGATTTTATGTGATTGTATCAAGTTTCGGTCTCCAACATTGGCCTCTGCACTTGACCAAGTGAACATAATCTTTCGGCAATTCGAGGGTATTGCAAAGTCTACCCGACTCATTGTCTGTAGAATCCCCACCCATTGACTTGCCACATTCATCAACATTAACCCTTTCGTCTTCCAAAAGATTTGAGATAAACTCTCGGCAGACTCTGATATGAAGGCTTCTACCGACGTCATTTTTCTAAATCTCCAAAGGGTCGTAGAAAATAACGGCATGTTCGATGAGGCGAAGTGGAGTTGATAGGTGAGAGGCCGAATTAGATTGAGCTTTTGGGGGTGGTGGCAATGATATTAAGGAAGCTTGCAATATGAGAGATAAGGGGGACTAAAAGAAGTGTAGTAGTAGAAGGAAGTACTTGTTGCCCACCTTCAATTTCTCATCTAGAGAAAGAGTGGGCATCTTCTGGGGCCGATGTAAAATGAATCAGAGAGACAGACCAAACGCTGAGGGAATTCCTGCGTGATATGGGAGGTAGTGAGGGGTTTTGAAGGATTTGAAGGGTGCTATCTGAGTGAACTAGCTAGATATTTTCCTCCTCGCCTTTCATGCCTATGAGCATCACTACCTAGGATGCCATATTACCCATATTTTCTTCTTTTGATTCCTATCAAGAAGCAGATAAAATCTTGGATATACCTAGAAGGAACACTGAAGTTGGCTTGTATATGGGGAAAACTTATGAGTAGAATAAGACATTTGCCTAAAGCAGAAGGAGAATGGGTAGCTATGATGGGCCGATAAGGGCGACCTTAAGGTGATGTACTTTCAACTTTGATACAACCAACAGTTTGAAGACTATTATGTTTGTAGGAGATCTACTCTCAGGGATAGTTTATACTACTCTAGATTATAAACACGGGCTTTGTGAACTTACCCTGTCCATGTTATTGCTTCCTACCAAGTGGTGAAATTATTGCATTTCAATTATATGATGATGTTTCTTTGAAGACTCTTGGTGGGGTACACATCATATCGGTTACAAGCCTTTAATCTTTCTGGTCTTCAGATGGAAATGCTCTATACCTGATATTGTCCTCATAGGTCTTTCCCTTGTAAGTTAACTTTGCAAGCATGGGAGCGGGGATTTGGGAGCGACGATTGTGCTAAGTGCATGTTTGTGTTAAAAAATTAAACTAGATACCACATGGACCCTCCACTATTCGGCTTATAGTTTCAGTAGTTTGGGCTCAAAGCCATGATGTGGGCATAGTTTTCATTATTTAAAGGGCACGTCATTTGTATGGATATTTTTTGGTTTAATATTTCTCTTCCTTTTCGTAAGTTGGATGTTTCCTCTTCTAACGTAGGTATAACAATAAAAAATGCCCACAAAATTGACTTTTGATTTCACATTTCAACTCAGGTTGGATTCGCCACTTCCTTTGACATGTTTTCTACTAACACAATCTGCAATGGTAAAAAATGTTGATCAAAATGACTTCCAACTTTTCTTGGGCTAGCTAGTGCCTTTGACGTGTTCTTGATCGAGTTGGATGTTGGTGGCCACCCACCTATCCCATTTGGACCCCCACAACTGTCTCTTTCAGTTTTTTTAGTTTCCTTAATTATAGTACAATTTACTATTTTTAGCAGTTTTTCGGGCCCTAAACTTTCGGAGCCATTTTGAGGCCCTAAACAACGTTTTTTGGGAAATCTACCCGCCAGCGGTTTTTGTATCAAAAAAATCGTCTTTTCCATTGCAGTCCTTGGAGATATCTTTCCAACGGGCTATCATGCGCGTCAAATGGAGATAATATGACCAATTCGCGACCCCGGGAAGTTGATGTACCAACTTACCCAAAAACAGGGCCCACAATTTGGCGTTTCATCTTCTAGGGTTAGGTTTTGGAATGTGAAGGGTTTTCCATTGTTTATCAATGATAAATAGGCCTTCGAGCCTCATTGTAACACAGTTCAAAGGCATATAGCTGCCACATCTCTTCTCAGAGATAAGCTACCATCGCCCTAGCTGGTTTATTTCCATTTATGTTTGTAAGCATATTTCAGTATTTTACAGTAATGAAATGAAGTATTATTTCCGCTGCATATCTGTCTTTATGGTTATCTTTGTATTTTATTGCATTCCTGTTTAAATCTGGATCAGTTCTATACTAAAGTGGGTCTATGATAGTAAAAATTTCTCTCAAAAACGACTTTGGCTTCAAATCTTGACTCTCTTCTCGGTTTTGCCACCGCCTTTTGTTTGTATGGTCCTTGTTCCTCGTTTTTTCTTTGAGCGGTCACTTGTTGGATCTGCCTTAAATTTTGTAAGTTGTGAGCTCTATATTACTCCATTTACTTTGTATTTGTTCCCTTCAAGATTTGGTCAGAACAATTTAACAATATGCTTTGGCCTTGGTTTTATGTTCTTCCATGACTTCTCTATTTTCCAATTTCCATGGATGATCCTTTTTCTTTTTGTTTGTTTTACAAATTTCCCCTTTTTAAAGTTATTTTTCATCAAATACTTAAATATCAACAATTTCCCAATTAGGGAAAGATTAAAGATTTATAAAATTAAAAGAACTCTTCTTGAACAAAAAACTTTACTTTTAAATGTCTGGGCTTTTGAAATCTTTGGCACATGAACGCCAAACAACTCTAATAGTAAATTTATATTTTATTTATTTATTTAGGACCTTTTCACTCTGAAGGCATGTTGGTATTTACAAAGGCTATGTTGGTACTTATAGATGCATAACCATCAGGAAGAAAGAGATATAGGGATACTATTTATTTTAATAATGGAGTCCTCGAAACATCAATGTGGTTTTCTTTAATTAGTAGAAGGAAACTAATTGTTGGTTAACTTGCATCTAATTTTCAATTTGGAATAAGCTATGATATTGTGATGAAAATTAATTATTTTATTTCATAAGCAATAAAACTTGAGATTGTAGATGTTCGCATTATATAATGTGACAATATGATTGCACTCTTACACACTTATAGAGAGATGATTATATTATTATAAATAAAATGCTTGAGTAGAAAATGGTTATTAATGCCATAAAAAATTAATATGAATATAGGAATTGTATTACATACAAATTATAAATAAATGAATAATATATAATTTCTATTTTTTTAAAATCCTTATGAAGCTATTTATCTTGCAAAAATAGTTTAAAATTATAAAATACAATTGTCTCACTTGAGCTCTTCCATTGTAGGAATCAATATTTCTTTGTGGATTTTGTACTATACTATCCCATGATGATAGCTACAAGTTCATGGAGCAACGAAAGTTGTATAGTTGTTATGAGGACTGGATTTATTTTGATATTGGAACGTCACTGCACTTTGAGAGGAGCCAAGATAAAAGAAAAATATGGCAAATTATTGGTAGTTACAGCTAGTGGCATGCACTATATCCACAAAAATATAGGTGGTATGCGCTTCCTCCAATACCGTATGATCGAGATCTGACTTGAGGACAAGCAATTTTGGGTGCCGCATCAATCTTGCAAGTAAAGATTTATGTCATTGGTTTTGCCCCATTTGGTAAAGTGGCTATAAGATACTTCGTGGAACTACTTGTAATTTTATCAAAAAATTCATGACAACTCCTTATTTTGGTTGCCTCAAAGAAAAAGATGGTAACTTATTGGTTGTTACAGCCAGTGGCATGCACTAGAGCCACAAAAATATAGGTAGGTGGTATGTGCGTCCTCCAATACCCTATGATCGAGCTCTAACTGGAGGACAAGCAATTTTGGGTGCTGCATCAGCAATATTGCAAGTAAAGATTTATGTCATTGGTTGTGCCCCATTTGGTAAAGTGGCGATAACATACTTCGTGGACCTACTTGTAATTTTATAGAAAAAATTATGACAACTCCTTATTTTGGTTACCTCGTAGGAGTAATTGACAATAAACTATATGTTTGACAACAGTCGCATGTTGAGTTTCAATATATGGGATTTGGCTCATGTTTTGATTACATCACATCGCCACAACCAAAGGTTTTAGTGTCATCTATCACAAGAAACATGGGTAATGAAAAAATGCATCCCAATATGTAAAGGGAGTGTTATACAATACATTAACCTAGCATGTCTTCTAGGGTAATGTTAAAAGATAAGACACCCTAGTCCAACAAGTTATGTGGTTAATTATTACAGGTTTTTTGGTTTCAAATCCACATACATATTTTTATTCATATACAGATTGCATATGATGAAGGTTCAAATTTTCGATGAGTGGAGAGGTTGGAGTAGAGAAACTTGTATGCTGAAGTTTAGCCATCACTATGAAGCTCAAGTATTTGATGTTTGAAGGAGAGAGGATGCAAGTAGTCTAAGAGCCTTCAAATCTTTTGTTTTTTGGCCTGCAACGACAAAAATATTCAACCTACTGCGTTGGAACATGACGAAATCTCATATGGTTTCAATAAGCTTAACATTTTGGAGAACTCTATGACAATCATTCATAATTGTGGTTGAATATCTACATATAATGGTTGTGTGGCACATTAGAGGTAAAAGAACAAGTCATAGTAGGTAGCCATGTGGTGTGTATGATGTTGTAGCATCTTTGTAGAGATTTAGTAGGGTCCATATTATTAGATAGTATACACCTAGTCGATTTAGACTAGAGGCTTGTTCTGGAGGAATTTGTATGGGAATTTACTCATCCTTGTGGGTGGATTAAGATTAGACAATATCTTGGTCTCTGATTCAAAAGAAAATTTCAAACAAATAAGTTGGTATGGGTGTAATGCACAAAGAATGCAAGAATTGATCATTCTAAGCCAATAAGGGTAGTAGTCTAGAGGTACATTGAAATTCTCGGGACTATATCTTTGCTCAAGATGGATTGTCAGAGACTACATTCATGTAAAACTCTACTGGTTGTTGTCTATAATTCTATTCTTCTCATTTCAACAGGTAAGAAATCGATCTAAGAACTTCATTATTCATTGCATATATATACATACTCTGTCTTTTGAAGCATCAGTGGTTTCATGTTGTGTTAATGTGGGTTTTTGAAATTTGAAGGGTTCCTGCATCCATTACGGCTAAAAATTGGGTTAATGTGGGTTATGGTTGTATGTTGTTTGGTATTGCACATTGCACGGGGAAATGAGGCGGAGGCATCGCAATAGCCAAACCTTGGAATTGGTGTAAACTATGGAATGGAGGGGGACAACTTTCCATCACAAAAGAAGGTAGCTAAGATGCTTGGAAACACCATTATTAATAGATTCAAAATCAGCAACTCAAATCCCTTTATACTACAAGCATTTTTTAACACAGTCATTGCAGTAACTGTGGGTCTTAAGAATGAGAAAGTCCAGAGAATAAGTGACATCCTACTTAGTCCAAGCTTGGGTGGCTCAAAAGACTACTCCTTACTACCCTTCAATCTTCCATAATTGAACTAAACAACATGAAACCGTAGCTAGCTTTCCATATATGTCGTAGCCAGTAACGTCTGGTTCTAAAGGTTGGTACTCAGAATTTACTCATTTAAAATGGAATCTCTCGGAAAATCTATTTCTTTCAGAGAACTTGAAGAAGATAGGAATGAAGAGAGTCCTTTAAAGGAAATGTTTGAAAATAATGCAAACAGAACTTTAAATTCTGTGGAAAAGACATATGAAGAAAGTCAGCCTTCTGCTAGATGGGCTCTCCCAGACATTACATCTTCTGAAGTCTATAGCGACTTAGCCCCATTTCATTTAATTGTTGCCTCTAGGATTAGTATTAAAGAGTCAGTTAGTCAAGTTGAAGAAAATTCTGATAGTATCCAGACTATCCCTCTGCTTAATCCCCAATCTCTACAAGCAGAAGCCAAAAGATTGAAAACAAATTATCTACATCTTGGTTGTATCAGGGTTGGCATTAATCCTTTGGTTCATAAGGGACTGAACACATTTGTGCTTGCTACAGTTAGAGATCTAACGCACAATAAATATACAGATTCCATAATTGGTGGAATTGTTGCTCCTCTATCTGATGGCCCAGTATACTTTGATTGTTATCCAAACTTTTCTGTCTATACATTTGATGAAACCATCAAGGATATTCTACAGCTACAAATCCATACCACTGGATTTGACATGAAAAAGAAAAGAAATAATATTGCCATTCAGACCAAAGCCTGTTTCAGACACACCAACACTTTGTGGCCAGCAATTCGTCATACCCCCAGTCGGAACTCCAAATCAAGTGTTGTAGTCAAAACCGACCCAAAAAATCAAAAAGTTGAGCATCAGCTGATAAAATGGGAAACTTTAGAGTTCCCTAAACATTGGGTTGTTAATCATTCCAGGCCGCAACTCCCCATGAACATTACTTCAACCAACATAACCGAGAATGCTTCAACCGCAGTAATATCTTTTCCCCGAAGGTCAACCATTGACCGAAAAGGAATAGATGCTGCCTGTAAAATGTCCAGATATTACAGAGATCCTTCCACTGTAGATACTGCTTGTTCATCATCTTCATTTTCTCCTTGTCGTCATTTACAGCTTTTCGAACTAGCCCAGCTTGTAAATTTTTCGTCTTTAGAAGTAAAATGTCCTGAGTGTACAAATATCATCAATCTTCTCAGTTTAGCAGAACAAAACATTCATCTGCATCATAATCCCCATACAGGCACTGCTCCACCATCCACTTCTATTAGTGCATGCCCAAACCCCAGGTGTTCTGACATACCTTTTCCTCATGAGCCTGAAGCTGATAATGATCATGTTCTTATGATCCACTCAATAGAAGAGGAAGACCCCAGGCTAACTCAGATGATCTGTCTCATGAGACCTGCAAAGCCTAGGTATGGGTTGGGAAAAATAGAACAGTCAGAACTAATTCCACAATGCAGATTCAAACAGATCCCTTCAGACTGTAAGAAACCCGCAGTCATGGAGATGCATAAGTTTTTTGCACTCATGGATGGGTGTCCTAAATCTCAGTTCAGTGGAAAATGGATGAAAGAAATGTTGAACTGGGATTTATTCACTAATCCCCAAGCAGATGAGTTTGATCAAGAATATACCTCTGAGCAGAAAAGAAGAATGGCTACAGATTGGAAATATTATATGGAGAACAATAATGAATGGATATCTTTCTATTCATGGAAAGACAAAATTGCTCCCATAAATGTTTTGACTGGTGCTTCTAGTAGCAGTGTTCCAGATAAGCATGGGTGGACTGCACTTGATGGGTCTACAGTTGAAACTCCGACTACTTTTCCTCCATACAAAGGAATAGTCTTAGGAGAAAAATCAAATGCTGCTAAAGCCATTCCTTTAGTCCAGAAAGATGATAATGCCTTAGGGATTGATGGTAGGATCCAAAAGGCTAGTGAACAAATAAATTGGACTAATACTGCTTTGAAAGGTCTAGAAATGAATGTAGCAAAAGCTGAAGAAGTAAAGAAACAAGTGGATATTGTACAGTCTTCTTTCAATAATGTAAATTCTTGTCTGAATAGTATTCAGTTTGATTCCAGTATGACTCGCTCATATACTAAAGAGTCATTAAATAAAATTGAAGAGATAGGAGAACATTTAGTTGATACAACTAAAACTCTCCTCACTGGCTTGACTGAGAAATTTGATAAGATGCAGGTTGCAAAAGTAGAAAAGCCAGTTCCAAATTCATTTTTGGTCAAAAGAAATATAAAAATTGAACATTCAATGAGGAATGTAGAAAAATTCCCTCTGTTGTTTCCCAAAGAAACCAAAGAAGAAGAGTCTGAAAAGATAACTATTGCTTCTTTATTTGAGGAACCAGAAACTCAAATCCTCCCAATCTATGAGCCCCTCGAGCATAGACAGCCCCTCGAGCATAGATTTAGCAGATACTCTGCTCCTGATATTGAGGGAAAGGGAAAAATGCCTGAAGCACATACTTTCTTCCCTGACTCCCACAGAGAATGGAACATAGATAACATGAGTATTGGCCAGATCCGCCAAATGATTGATATAATGTATACTGAATATAAACTCATGTGTTTAAGGGGAAAATCAGAAGTAGATGCTTGCAAAACAATCATCCAGTGTTTTACAGGTACTCTTCTCAGATGGTGGGAAACAGAATCATCTCCTAAGTTGGTTGAGACTATGGAAGCTGAAGTCCTGAAAGATGAAAAGGGAGATGTGATTCATAACCAGGATGGCACTGTAACAAATAATATGATTGGTGCCTTAACATCTATGATTTTAGAACATTGGTGTGGTTGTGAAACTGAAATAGCAAATAAACATGAGGTTATTTTGATGAACCTCAAATGCCATAAAATGTCCCAATATGATGATTTTCACAGGGACTGGATGCAGCGGATATATGAAGTAAAAGATTCCAAAAATCTGCTTTGGAAGCAGGTATACATTGCTGCTTTACCTTCCAGATTTGTTGATTATATCAAAATGCAGGATATTTTTCAGTTGCCTTTTGAGTCATATACATGGGGAGAAATCTATTCTCTTATTACAAAGACTCTTGTCAGCCTTTGTACCAGTTCAAGAGTCAATAAATCCCTAAAAAAATTATCTCGGTTGCCAGATAAAAAATCCATCTGTAGCAAATATGGATTAACAGTTGATGACCCATTGGTCAAACGAAGAAAGTCTAAGAAAAGGGCAAAAAGAGAATTTAAAGAGACTTTCTACAGAAATAAAAGGAATTACCCAAGAAATAAAAGAAAATATCCCACAAGGGATAAAGCCCCTAAAAGAAAAGGCTATTATAGGTACATTCCCAAGACTCACTACTATAATCCTTCTGACATTCATTTGCACACATCTAAGCAAGAAAAGTGGAACAAAATAACTTGTTGGCTGTGTGGACAGATAGGACATACAGCCTCGAGATGTCCCCAAAGCGAAGAATCTAAACTTGAAAGGGGAAAAAAGACAGTTGTTTATGCCCAGAAAGCTAAACAAGTCAAGAAAGAACATTCCAGCCCATTCTCTTGTCTTAGATGCAAGTCAAAGTTTCATGCTACTGAACATTGTCCAAATCTTCATATTACAACTCAACAGCATCAACTAGAAGATTCATCTCTGGATTCTTTTAGTAGTACAGATGAAGAATTTCAAGTAAATGTGGGCCATTTTAGTGATTCAGATTTATCAGAATGTTCTTGCTCAGACTCTGATGAATGTGCATGTCATGTTTTCTATGATAATGATTCTGAAGTTTCTGACAGCTCCAGTAAAGACGAAGAAAGGCCAAAGCCTCCCAAGGAAAAAGTCCTCATGGCATCCACTGAAGAAGAAGCCGAGATGAAAATTTTAGCCCAAATCAGGAATATGGAAGAAGGTGCAATGAAAGACCGCCTGATAGAAGCTTTTACGGAACAGCTCAAAACTAAAGCTTCAAAAGACTCAGGTAAGAAGCCATTGTTTGTTGATGCTTCATGTGAAAGGAATACTAAATCTTTCCAAAGGCATCATCAAAAACCAGGGAAGATAAGATCCCTGACATTGGGAGAAGTGAGTGGTGAAATTCACCAGCTCAAATCAGAAATCTCCGCCATCAAAGCACAGATAGCAGAACTAAAGAAAGAAAAGGAGATTAAAGAAGAAGAAGGAGAAGAAGAATCCTGGAATACAGGATCTCGCCACAAAGAAATTGAAATTGCAGAAGGAAGGTCAGACTCGCATTTTGGCTTTCAGGATATGAGATTATTTACTATCACATATCAACAACATCATGTTAAAGTAAAAATCTGTATCCAAGGTCAAATATTTTTCATGACTGCATTGCTGGATTCTGGTGCTGACATCAACATTCTTAACATTAAAAACATTCCAGCAAAATACTGGGTCTCTGCAGAAAGGGAAGTGGTAGGACTAGGAAATAAGAAACTCAAATATGAAATCCCTAGAGCTTCCTTATGTTTTGACACCCATTGTGTATATATGAAATTTGCTATTGCAGACATACCTGTTGACTGTATATTAGGTAATGTTTTTCTAGCTGCAGTAGAACCACATGGTTCAGCAAGAATAAAAGGGAGTAACGCTGGTTATTTCATCTCTGTGCCTACATCCAGAGGAGCAAGAAAGAGGATTGAACTCCCCTATGTTTCTACTCCCAGAGTCTCCACTATGGTCCAAGCTATGCAGAAGTTGGATAAAGCAGAATCCTTACTGACAGATCTTAAAGATCTAAAGGGAAAATTGAGAATAGAAGAACAGCTTAAACAGCCTCAGATCAAAAGAAAGATTCTAGAGCTAAAAGAAAAATTGGCAGAAAAATGTTGCTCAGAAGAACCAAATGCTTTCTGGCACAGAAAGCAGCATACGATCAAACTGCCTTACAAAGAAGGTTATAAAGGTAAGCCCTGCAAAAGCAGAGCTATACCAATGAGCCAAGAATACAGAAAATTGTGTCAGCAAGAAATTCAATAGCTACTTAACAGAGGCCTAATCAGAGAATCCACTAGTCCTTGGAACTGCTATGGGTTCTATGTGAATAAAAGGGCTGAGCAAATTAGAGGTATTCCCAGACTTGTCATAAATTACAAGCCTCTAAATTCAGTCTTGGCTGATGATACCTATCCAATTCCGCATAAAGGAGATTTAATCAGAAGAATTGCAGGAGCAAAGGTATTTTCAAAGTTTGATTTAAAAGCGGGATTTTGGCAAGTAGCTGTTCATGAAGAGGATAAATTCAAAACTGCTTTTAGTATCCCAGCAGGACATTATGAGTGGAATGTCATGCCTTTTGGTCTTAAAAATGCTCCCTCTAAATTTCAGAAAGTTATGGATGATATATTCAAGCCATAGTTTGATTGGTTACTTGTATATATTGATGATGTTTTAATTTATTCCAGAAATCTTGATGACAATTCAAACATGTAAATATTTTCATGAAGCTGGTCCGAAGAAATGGTCTTGTTCTTAGCAAAAAGAAGATGGAATTATTCCAGACTTCTATAAAGTTTTTGGGACACCAGATTGCAAATGGCCAGATCTCTTTGCAGCAACATGCTATTGAGTTTGCAGACAAATTTCCAGATGTATTAAAGGACAAGACACAACTGCAGAGGTTCCTTGGCTGTTTAAATTATGTGAGTAATTTTTATCAAGATTGTGCTAGTGATAGAAAAGTGCTCAATAAAAGAACTGGCAAAAATCCTCCCCCATGGACAAAGGAGCACACCAGAGCAGTTCAAGAAATTAAGGCAAAGGTAAAATCTTTACCTATTCTATATATTGCTGATGATGAGGCTTTTAAAATTGTAGAATCTGATGCTAGTGACATAGGTTGGGGTGGAATTTTGAAGCAAAGGATTGGTGATGAAGAACAAGTAGTTCAGTTTGCCTCAGGGGTTTGGAACCCAACTGAACAAAAATATTCTGTTATTGAAAGAGAGGTAAAAGCTGCTTGGAATTGTATTAGTAAATTTGTAGTTTATCTCATAAATAAACCATTCCTTCTCAGAACAGATGCTTCAACAATGAAGAAAGTTTTGGCCAAAGACATCAAAAAACCAGAAGAAGCGAAATTCGCTAGATGGCAAGCATTATTCGCGAATTTTGATTTCTCTATTGATCATATCAAAGGAGAACAAAATTGCCTTCCTGATTTTCTCAGTAGAGAATATCTTGAAAAAGGAGCCACACAGGTCATGATGATTGTCACCGAATGGGATCAAAGTCAGAAGTGTGAAGTCTTGAGGACTATCCCAGATAATCAAGACTGAGATACATACAAAAACAACTGGAAGCCTACATGGCAATTACGGAATAACAAAGTTCTGGATGCAGATCTCCAGCCTCATACAGATCTTCAACACTATGTGCCAGAAAAAAGAGTATATCCAAAAGGCAGAAAATGGATTCATGACATGATATATACTAAAGCCAAAGCTGATGCAAGGACAACAAGAGAAGCCTTAGAATCAAATTTCCATGATATTGGACGGATTGGACACCAGGGAGATAGTAGTACCAGGACCTATGGAGCATACTTCTGTATTTATCGTACCAGAGATCTATGGGTTAATCATCCACAAGTCCAACCAGGTGCAAGATGGCCAAGAAATGATCCTAAGGTAATATTCCCAGATACAGTTTACAATTTTCCAGATTATAAAAAGTTATGGTGGGACTTCATGAATGTCGATGATAAAACAGATACACATTATACAAAACTGAAGTTTAGCACAATGGCAGCCTCTCAGAATAATCTGCAGTGCGAATGGTTCCAAAACTGGTGGATAGACTATGGTGTCAATAGGACAGCCATGGATCCTGTGTATCATGAAGGATATCAAAGAAGACATTGTCAAAGATGCTTTGATTATAACATTGGAGACTGCTACCATCGCATCTACAGCATAGTCAGAGAAATGACAACTAAAGAATGGGACCCTTTCCACATGACTAATCATTCTCTCCAAGAATATATGGTAGATCACTTGGAGTGGTGCGTGCTAACCAAAGTCCAACATCAGATCATACTGGGAAAGCCGATGATAGTCCGGAGGATATACACCAAGGCATGTGACGACTTGCTTTACAAAAGGGAAAGATTCCCTGACTTAACTTTATTTTGAATAAGTACCAATCACAAGGGCTTAATTGTGATCAGTGTTCCCGTGGGCTTTACTGTTCAAAAGCCTCCACATTGTAAATATTCCCGTCTAATCTTTTCTCGTGGACTTTTTGTACAAAAGTATCCACTGTGTAGCTAGTCATGAGTCTGTTTTACTTTAGGTACAAGAATCTACTTTACAAACAATATCATATGCGTTACCCGAAAGCAATTATTTGGCCTGGCCCGAATATTTGTGCGGACGTCGCTTTGATAAAAGACTGGAAAAAAAATGATTCTTGAGATCTTTTCGGTCTGACCAACAGTGATGTTTGTCCCCCCTTCGCATGCTATATAAAGAAGGGTAAGGCTCATTTGTTGGGCATCGAGTCTTAGGCAATTTGGTATGTGTGTGTGTTTGAGTCGAGTGTTCTCCTGCTCTGCATCTGCGGACATTCAGTCTGATCTGGTTGCATCACGAGTAATCACTCAAAGTCCTTAGTTGGTTCGAGAAGCCTGCGTATCAGTGTGCTCGGCACTGGTAAGAACCTAAAGTGGCCGAACCATTAGAAGAGTCGAGTTTTGAGTGTGAAGTCTGATTCTGATACAGAGCCTATATCTTGCCAGAAGCTTCCGGTAGTAACTTGTTTATGATTAAGCTGTGAAAAGTCCGGTAAAAGCAAGACTAGTCTGTTTTTGCATAGAATCAATCTCTGTAAAAGCTCTGTGAGCATTCTGTAAAAGATTTTCTTATTCAAATAAAATGAGTATGCCATTCTCTTATTTGAGTACCTCTGAGTGAAGACAATAAAAATGAATTAAAAAAACATCCTAGAAGGGTTCATAGATGCCCCGTACGTCATAAGATTCGTAAAGGCAAGTGTGATAAGCATGGCCTTGTTTTGACGTGTATTTGAAATAATTTTAAGATAAATTAGCAGCCCTAGATTCTCACATTTCAATCTAGGGTTCCTACTTTTCAATCTTCCATAATTGAACTAAACAACATGAAACCCTAGCTAGCTTTCCATATATGTCCTAGAGTGAAGACAATAAAAATGGATTAAAAAAACATCCTAGAAGGGTTCATAGATGCCCCGTACGTCATAAGATTCGTAAAGGCAAGTGTGATAAGAATGGCCTTGTTTTGACGTGTATTTGAAATAATTTTAAGATAAATTATTAATATATTAAAATGTTGTTCCTCGTAGAGTTGAAAAGTTCTGAAAATAAATAATTAATATATTAAAATAAATTTTATTGTGAACATTATTTAAAATATCCATCCGGTGATCCACGTTTTTATGTCATCGTAAATATGGCTTCTGTCATCGGATATCGGGCCTTTGTCATCGCAGATTAGGCCTCGGCACTAGACAAAAATAATAGATTTGAGAAATAATCATCCGCCAGCACGGGTCCTGGAAATCCACTTTCACAATTCTATAGGCTGGTTAGTACTGTCATCTCTTCTATTTTTCTTCTTTGGCTCCTTCCCAACAACGTACATTACGACGCAATTATTTTCATTACAATAATGGCGTGATTTCATTGTGACGACCCTGCTTGCAACGCCCTGCTTCTCCCCTTGTAATTGCGAGCATCGTCTTAATTTTGACTTACTTTGGTTAAGTTTGCCTGGCCCTCTCTTGTATAATTAAACGTTACTAGACCTGCAGTCGGCGGTACTGATTTTGTTTCATCACTTCTCCCTGTCATCGAACTACCCATCTCGCTCGTCAACCATGTCTAACGAAGAGCTTAATGCAGCGGCTTCTTGTGTTGGCAATCTGAGCTTTAATGAACCAGAGAGACGGTAATCACAATATACGAGAAATGTTCTTCCACTGTTTGTTTGCAATCTATACGAGAAATTCTCTGAATTTAAGGGATTTCACAATTATTTGAAACTCTTGTGTTTCTTTTTTTCAATATATGTTGCTCAGTAATTGTGGGTAATGATGTTTGAATCCAGATTGGAGGGCAAGGTAGCAATAATAACGGGTGGAGCAGCAGGCATAGGAGAAGCCATCGTTCGGCTCTTCACAAAACACGGAGCCAAAGTCATAATAGCAGACATTGCGGAGGAAGGTGGGAGAAAGCTCGCCAGATCGCTTTCTCCTCCGGCAACTTACGTGCGCTGCGATGTGAGTAATGAGGAAGACATGAGAGCTGCGGTGGATTTGGCGATGGAAAAATACGGTCAACTCGATATCATGTATAACAACGCAGGAACTGTCGAATCTGTTGCGGCTGGCAGCGTGGCGGAGTATGAGATGGAGCAATTCGATCGAGTAATGAGGGTAAATGTGAGAGGAGTGATGCTGGGCATCAAGCAGGCGGCCCGGGTGATGATACCGCGGAAGAAGGGCTGCATAATATCTACTGCCAGCATTGCATGTATAGTAGGAGGAGTTACACCACACGCATATACGGCTTCGAAGCATGCAATCATAGGGCTGACTAAGAACGGAGCAGCTGAGCTCGGGAAATACGGGATCAGAGTTAACGCTGTCTCTCCATCTGGCGTGGCCACAGCCCTTTCAGTCAATTTCATGAAACAAGGCAATGTTTCTGCTGTTTCAGAAGAGGATAAGGCCGCCGTAGAGGCCTTCTGCAATAGTTCCGCCAACTTAGAAGGAGCGACTCTTAAAGCGGAGGACGTTGCGGAGGCGGGGCTGTACTTGGCCAGCGATGAGGCTAAATATGTTAGCGGGCATAACCTTGTGGTGGATGGCGGAATCAGTGTTGTTAATCATTCTTGGAGGCTTTAATGATGAGCGTTGGTAATGTCCTAGAGGGTCCGAGTGCTACAATAATCATGTCGTAATTAAAGACATGAATAAATAATTCATGAAGAACATCAACTCAAAGACAACAAATTTATCCACAAGTTTTGAAGACAATGTCCCAAACAACTTGAGGATATCTTTATCAATAAAAATAATAAAAATAATTTTGAGATTATCAATTCAATCGCTTTGAGATTATTATTGATATTTTTTGAGATTATCACAATTTTTCCGGGCTAAGAAGTTTGAACGAAGTGGAGTTTTAAATTCACAAACTCATCTCAGTTTTAGTAGTAGCCAATGTGGATCAGAAATGGATTCTCTATAAAATAAAATATTTTGGGTTCACCATTTCTTTGGTATTTCTATAGGATAATTACTATTATAATTTCTCCCTTTCCAATTATAAAAAATATTTATTATTATTATTAATTAATTTTGTTTATAAATGTTTTATTAATTAATTTGTTAATAATTAATGTTTTTTTTTAATAGAAATAAATGTTTTTTTTCTTTTTCTTGCTTTGACGGTAGGGGATGTCTAAAAATAGTTTTTTTTTTTTTTTTCATGTAAGATGTTTGGGATATTTAGGATCCTTGTATCAAATCAAAAGGATTTAAATTATTTTAATAGTGTATATATATAAACATGATAAATTATTGATCACCACATTTATTATTATGATGGGTAAATATATTGAAGAGCTCTCTCCGTGGCCCTCACTCACCATAAAGATGGAGTAAGCAAAGTGGCCCGCTTGGTTGACTTTTAATGAGTGCTTTAATTAAGTTTTAAGGGAATTTTTTACAATAAGAAATAAAAGAGAGATTTACTAGTTAAAATACAAGAAAAACACAAAGTAAAAGGGGGAGATGGAAGGAACATATCTAGATCAAATAAAAGTTGACAAATTCTTAAAACTAGTAAGAGTTAAGCCTCCTGCGATGCTCTAAAAGAACAACATTACAAGTTTCTTTTGTATGCACCCAAAATAATAATTGTCTAAAAAATAATGCTACTATACACACACATATACCAAATCTATCTAATGAATATATGACAAAATATTACCAATGAATAGATAAATTTAGCCCTAGTTGTGGGGTTTTGTCCTTGCAATAGAAGTGTTAGTAATCATCCTTAGAGAGGGTTTGGAAGGATACAAGAGAAACATGTAAGGGAAAATCCTAGATCCAACTAAACAAATGGTAACAAAAGGAAGGAGCCAAGCCAAATGTATAAGTCAACCAATGAGGGTTAATCACTATTGTGAGGCTTTGGTAGATACAACAATAGATCCAAATAACACAACTACTTTGTAGGAAAAAGAGAGTATATGTATATATATAGATAGATAGATTGTTGAAGTTGCAACACTTTTTTTAATGAGAAAAAAAGGAAGAATAGTCTAATGGTTTGTGGGGAATGGATGCAAATGGGGCATACAACAAGAGGGTGGCATGCAAGTAATAGATAAAAAATGGTGGAAGATCATTTTCGGCCATCTCAACCTTTGAATGCACCAGTAATGGATATGACACTACAAGGAAAATACCTTTTAGTGAAGGTTATAACACAGGTTTTTAGTGTTAAAAAATTGGCAAAAATTGTCAAAAAATCATTCGCTAAAACATTCGTTTGTGATACTGAATGTTTTAGTAGAGATTATAGTGGAACTTCATCACAATTGAAAAAATATGAGCGGCCAGAGGTTTTAGAGGATGTTTTTTCTTGTGGTGCATTTCATGGAACAAGTAACATTGATGCACTACATCTAT
Source organism: Pinus taeda (assembly GCA_000404065.3). Lineage (NCBI taxonomy): Eukaryota > Viridiplantae > Streptophyta > Pinopsida > Pinales > Pinaceae > Pinus > Pinus taeda. The sequence goes on from APFE031489083.1 coordinate 166,352, forward strand.
AAACACATCATGCATCATACATAACTAAAAGCACCGAGGCATTGAATGCAAAGAAAACTAGTCCCTAAAATGCATACACCCTGATGCTTTTATATCAAAAAAAACCCTAGGGCGTTCTTTTAAGGAACAACACCGGGGAACACAAAAAATAATTGCAGTCTCGGTACTTTTGTTTAATATTGTAGCAGCAATGCGTATTTTTGTATAAACATAAACTCGTTCATTAGTTATATAAAAGGACTAATGTTATTAATTTTACAATGCACCAGGGCTGGAAATAATATTTTGTAGGACTGGGTATTAGTTCTATGAAAGCACTGGTGCATTAAGACTTACAATGCATCAGAGCATTAATTGCAAACAATACGAGTGCTTGAACAACTAAATGCCCTGGTGTTGTCATTTTCTAGAAAGGCACTAGTTATGCAAAAAGAAGTCATCATGGTGCTTTTATGTAACATAACACACCTATGCTTTTTTATGTTGTCGATGCACCAGGTTTTTGTATGAGATTTTCTCTTTTTTGCGAACATCGAGCTGTGATAGTGCAATTATTCTAATTTTTTAAAATCTTTATTCATCGAAAAATCAACATATATCTTATAAAAATATTCATGTAAATTAAAATTTGATTAGTGCATTTGTATATGATGTTTATATTAATTTGTTATATTATCAGATTTCACATCTCTTCATTATAATACTTAATCATCCATATATTGAATGAGTGGTGTAACATTTCACAGTGACATTGGATAACACAATAGACTAAATTAAAATGTATTTTATTACATATCAATAAGAGGCTCATACAAAATGGGATTGTTATTGGTGACCCCTTGTCTTTAAGTTGGAACACTATGTCCATTACATTAAACAAAATGTCTAATTTTCACAGACAATTATTTCAGAAAATATAATAGATTGCATTGATATCCAAATAGGTAATCATTCTTTGTTGTAACTATTGTCAGTGCTCGAGCTACTTCCATGAGTTGGGTTATTTGGAGAAATGTTTTGTTGATTGCATTGATTGTTTTCGTCTTTTGATCTTGTTCCATCCGTAAACATAAAAATAAGTGTAATGAGTGTATCTACATTGGTGAGAATACTGAAAATTGAAATAAATATTATACATAAATGTAAATTGAATAACAATGTACCATAGCAAAAAGTGACTCATAAATTGTGAACATGGTTTCAAAACCAAGTCTCATGCCTTGTTGCAACAAATCTTATGCTCACATAGTTCCATCTGTGTTTCCTACATGTTTTAAACCCCATGATAAATGATAGATTTAATATAAAGGATTTTTTTGTTCTATTAATTATAAAATCAGGGAAGTAAAAAAACATAGATACTAATTCAACAAATTCAACAATTAATTTTTTATACGTCAACATATACTTGCTGTTGGCATTGATGTGTGTTCCAATGTTGCACATGTGTGGTTAACTATCATTGATGTCAACCTGGTTGCTTGGGTTTCAGGTGTGTTGGATATGCATATGTATGGAGATGGTCCTTGGCATGTACCTTAGCTTGGAGATGGTTCTTGGCATATATACTATCTTGTACTAGCTTGGAGATGATGGTTGAGGAGTAGATGGTTCGTGGTTGGATGATGGTGTGTTGCAGTATCTTGGAGGCCTTCCCATGATGATGGTCTTCATGCTCATGTTGCTGCATATAGTTGATGACGCCTACTTTAGGATTTAGAATTGAGGAGCCTTGTTGGTTAGGACTCCATAATCGCCATGTCCTGGATTAGGTCTCCCATGTTGACATGTCATACATTGGGCTTCGAGAGTATCTACATGTGATTTCATATGCTTGAGATGGTTGTGTAGATGTTGGAGGATGTTTGACTAATATTAGAGTTGCATACTGATGGCATGGATGTTGCAAAGATGTTTAATGGCCCTGTTGCTTAGTTTTGGTGGTTGGTTGGCATCCTAGTCAACCTAGTTTGACTTGGGATAATGTTGGTGATGTTGCAGTGATTTACAGGAGTGTTGCAGTGGGTCTAGTGGCTTCCATAGAACCTATAGAGACTTGTCAAGCTCCAGGAGAGATTTGAGTAGTTTCTGAGTTAGGGTCAGTAAGAAATTCTCTGGACATTTCTCTTAATTTTGAAGATTTGGTTACCTAAGGTAAAACACAGATTCTTTAAGGCATAAGTCTAGCTCAACAACATGGATCAAAGCCATTATAATAATACACTCAATGTGAACTCATCATATCATTTACATAAATAGAATCTAAATAGATAAAGTAATACACTATTTTATAATAATTTGAACTAGACCCAATTAACATACTCCTAATTTTACACACACACACACACATATTATTTGGAAGTTTTCTAATTTTACCGATAGGAATATGTATTTTGGAATTGACTTCTAGAATTTTAATTTAATTTTCAATAATTATTAATTCGATCATAATGGTTTAACTTCCATAAAATATTCTTAGTAATATACACAAATCAAAGTTTGAATTTTATTTCCAAAGTAGTTATGTCTTTTCTGTTGAATTTGTTTTTAAAAAAGTGATATGGACAAGTGTCATACGAAATGAGTTATCGTTTTTTAAGCAAGTGGTATTTATAAGCATGGGATTGGCCCATGGTATTATAACAAAGCCTATTTACATATTAAGAATATGCATGATAAAGTGAGGTTGAATCTCCATAGACATTGAGAATGAGTTGTTTTAAATAATTTAATATCAAGGATTTTGGTTATTTAATTAATTTATTTAATGACAAATATTAGTTTATTTACAATTTATATAGTAGAATTTAGTGTAATTATATAAATTAAAATGACTAGTAAATGGTAAATATACACCAATCTATAAATAAATTTGAAAGCACTTAATTCGTTCTAAAATTCAAAATAATCATAAAATAACTAAAATATAACTTTATTTAAAATAATTAATTTATTAAGAATTAATACATAAGTTAACTATGTCCGCTTCGGGTAGCTCAAGTGACACTGGTCGTGGGAATGAAGTCTCACGGAACGGAAATCGAAGAGCCCTACCAACCTTAACAATATATATATATATATATATATATATATATATAATATATTATATATATATATATATATATATATATATATATAATATATATATATATATATATATATATATATATATATATATATAATATATATATATATAAGTTAACCATATATACATTTTTAAAAACATATAACAAGATTTTTAATCATGGAGAATTACCTCCACTTTATCGAAATTCTTTTAGGTTTTTGTTACAAAAGATTTGGTTTATAAATACCACTTGCCCTTATCTCATTTCATATGAAATTTTTTTTGTTACCGAATTTAGCTAAAAGGGAAAAAACATAGCGATTTTGGAAATAAATCTCAACCTTTGATTTGTATACACCACTAAAAATGTCCTAGAATATTCTATGGAAATGAAATATCTACCTATTGTACTACTCAACACCTCCCCATTAAGGTTAATGGTAGAACTAATAAATAATGGGGACCCTTTGGATTTAATATAAGATATTTTAGTTTTAATAAAATAAGACAATATTAATTTTATTTTTCCAAAAAACTTGACTAAATGACAAATACCCCTTATCGGAGCCTTCATATTGGAGCTTAGGCCCATAAGACATATTCAAAAATAAGCTACCTATATGCTTTTGTTTAAAATGTATTATCGGTAGAACTTTATCAAAATATTTTAAATATTGTAACATGTCCCCTAAGATAAGTTACGATAAAACCTTCCTCGATTAAAGTTTTGAAATATTTTAAGTCTACAAGTAATAAAGCACTTCTTTGTTGATATAATAATAAAGGCCCGACCCCTCACGATTGCCACGTAGCATTATCAGAGCTTCTAAATATTGAAGTTTTCAATGTGAGTGTCACTCTAAATACTCTGATATCTTGATCCCCCAATCCTTTGATGTCCCATTTTTTCCCATCCTCTGATAAATGACATCAATAATACTGCGATATCCTCACATCTCTGATACTCCAATATCCTTATATCGCTGGTCTCTAATATTCCCAATTCTTTGATCTCCAATAAACTCCCCCTATTTATATCAAGACTTCCAATCAGCTGTCACTCTTTCCAACCCCCGATATCAAATCTTCGATACATGACCTCTGATATCCCTTCTCGCTTATATTTTTCAGTCATTACATTATAATAGTAAATCCTATCAGAGAGTGAGAATATCACATGTTTCAATGATACAACGATAAGGTTTCTCCGATATAATCCTCTAATATGTTGGCATGTACGAAAGCCCATGTGAATCCACGTTTTATCATTTAATGACCAAATGTAACGAATTTATGTTTTCAAAGTTCTACATGATTTCATTAAGCGACTCGATATCACTAGATTTTGCTCATAAAAGACATAAATTGATATGAAATTGGTTATTCGCTCTAAGGAATTCTTCAGTTAAGGAAGTCTCTACTTATTCATGTGTTTCCTTTGTAGGCTAGTCCCAATAATCAAAGCTCAGTAGAAATTTATAGGGAAACTAAACCCATGAAGAAACTCATTGTTCAACAAAAACTAGTCGCTCCTTCACCTGAAGCTACGCAAATGCCTGCATTATTCTTAGACACAACCTTCACTCCTGATGATGGAATCTCTTCTTGGGAAGCTATTTATAAACTCTTTGAAGGTGAAGAACCCAGGGTGACAGAGAAAAATCCACAACCGAGGATTCTTCCCCTGTTTCTAAAACTACTTATAATGACATCACCAATTCATTCCTGCATAGGATTGTAGCTTGACCCAACATCCTGCCCTATATAGATATGGTTAAATTGGGTGTCGTCCATTTGAATATTGCAGAAAGGAATTTCATAAATATGAGGAACACAGTTATTGGTTCATTCACTAGAAAATGAGGATCAGTCAAAGGTCATCAAAGCATGGAGAATGGATCCCAACAAACACAAGCGTGAGGATAAGGGTATGTATGTTATTGTTTCTAGTATCATACCATTCTGTTATATAACTCCTGTGATGTGTAGAATTTTTTATTACCCTAATCTAGAAATTCTCACACCAACAAGTACCCTTAATTAATGCTTCTTCAGATGGATATGTTATGGATTGGGGAACTATATTGTCTGATACTATAAGTACCCAAATCCTAAATTATAGGAAAAATTGCACTTTTTATGAGAACATTGTTCCCTCTTTCTATATGAGAGCCTATATAATGGATGTTTTCTGTTTCACCTTTGATTTTACATATATGGGATGGAAATGGACCATAGAAGATGCTACACCTCTCCATATCTATCATAACATACCTTGGGAATCCAAATACCAACCTCATCTCTATAAAATTTTCGATGGAGTTATGTTGCTCATCCACGAAAGTGTATTTAATGAGAGATCTCCTAGACTTTCACCCGAATCCAACAATGATTTATTATCAATTGGAAGATGGTTTGGAGAAGAAATTTTCACTTATATCAAGATCTTCAGTAGTCTTGCAAACCCTCATGTGTTGCCCCTTTATGTTCTTGATAAACTCCTTGCCCGAGAGATAGCCTACCAAACTGTAGGGAATGGCCTTTAAAAGTTTAAGAAAGATAATAAAAAGTAAATGTGGCCTACCTTTCCTATTTAATGTGGTGTCTATACTCTTGACAATTTTAGGCATGCTACTCTTGAGATTGAAGAAATTCAACGTTTAAATTTCCAACTATTCCCAATAGACAATATGATTCTAATGGTACTACCAAGAATGTCACTAAACAAGCAAATCTTAGGCAATTCATGAATGAGCCAAAAAAAATTGATGATCTATTTGAATCAGTTTGGACAACTCACTTGCCTATGGATTTATTGATGCTTCATCAACAAAATATAGAGCATGATAGAATTTTAGCTAGTACAACATGGGTCCCTAATGTATCTCTAATAAAAGAGACATGAGCTTCTTCTTCTTCTCATGTAGAACAAACTCTAATAGACAAAAATCTAGATGTAATTTGGGAGCAGTTCACTGAAGAAACGAATCCTAAGAATATGAAGACTCCATTCCAGATGAAGATTACACATACCCATGAAGTTATGGGGAAGACATTTCTTACTATTGAGGATTCTGATAAAGATCTGGACACTGATGATTTAGAAGTCATCCTGGTATTCCAGACCTCTGAAAATTGAAGAAATTCCTCATCTTTATGGGTTTTATAGTCCAAAACATAAAGTTGTGGTTAGAAGACAGAGAAATGAAAGAGAATTGAGCAGGCCTGTTACATATCCATTTGGGCACATCAACTCGACTTACAAATCAGTACTATTAAGGCCCATCAAACCCTAATTCAGTTGTTACATGCCCTAATGAAGTCAACCATCAGAATGCTTAGCTTCCCAAGAAGTTCCATGTCTGAAATCATCCAGAAACTACCTCTAAGAAGATCAGTGCAGACAGGCCTTCATTAGGGTGTGCTGAGTGCAATCCAGTACACTGTTAGGGTGCTATGCAGCACACTTGAGCCCTCTTTGGCCTACGCTGGGCGAATTTGAGCGAAATTGCATTAGGGTTTGGGAATATTCTTATCCAAAGGATGCTTCTGGAAGTTTCCCAAGGCTATCCACTCCTTTGAGCTCAAAATTGGATGAGGTAGGGAGTTAAGGAACATCAATCCCTTTATCCCTTCCTCCATGGAGCTAAATTCTAAGATTGGGAGGGCATTCATTATCACCATTTATGGCATAATTTCCTTCATTCCCCTATAAAATACCACTCATATAAGTGATCAGGTGCTGGAAATCATTGAAATATAGGGAGATGCTGTTAGTATGAGACTTGAATTGATTTCAAGTATTGTAATGATGTAAAAATGTCTTTCTTATTATGAGGAGAGGATGGGATTGAACTAGAGGAGTGATGCTGAATCAAGCAAATTGGGTTGTAACTCTTACTTTTACTAATAAAGTGTTCAAATCTTTTTCCATATGCTTGTATTGTCCATTGATGCTTTCATATGTGTATCATGTACTTGATTCCATGCTATGTTTAATCAATAGATCATTATCATATGCTTTGATCGGTTTTTGTCTTCTGTCTATGTGTAGGTACTCTTCAAGTGGATTAAGTACGGAAAGGAGCGACATAATTGGTCAAGGGAGATAAGGAGTAAGCAAAAGCTTCAGGTAGGCTTCTTTACCTCTTACTTAATCTATTGGTCATAGAAAAAGTAGAGAATGCTTTTCATTGTTGTTCTAGACTTAGCTACTAGTTTAGGGGTTTAAGTGTTTATTTGTAGACACTAAAACTTCCCAAAACAAGGCCTGGGCTCTAGTCCTTGGTGTTAGCACAAGGAGTTACTCCTAGACTACAAAGGAGTAAGCCTTACACATCATGATTTCATTTCAAAATTTAAAACGATTTTTTGAGTGGTGGGATGGCTTTCTGAAGGAGTTTTGAAATGATTGTGTTCCTCTTTAACTTTCATGCATTTGGCAAGATGTGGCAAGAATAAATTGTATGGTTAAGTGAGTATTATATGGGATCAAGGGAAAGAGAATAGGTAGCTAATAATTATCCTAAGAAACAGAGTTTCTTAAGATGGTCACTTCAACTACATAAAGCCTTGTAACAAGCTTTGTTATTTTTAGACAAGGAGGATAATAGTTAGAAAGTAAGAAAATGTATAAAGTATTTCACAAATCCTTTGTGAAACCTTCACTAACAATTTCTACTTAAATTGATATTATGATTTACAACAAACTGTCTAGTAGATAAGTCATCATTAGATCCTCTTAATGATTCTCACTCATACTATACTAGCTACTACAATTTATCATTTAAAAGATTAAAATAGGCTTGACAAGGAAGACAACAATTAGGGAGTAAAAACATGTATAAATTATCTCACAAATCCTTTGTTACAACTTCACTAGCAATTTCTACTTGAAAATATATTATAATTTACAGAAAATTGGATAGTAGATAAGTCATCATCAGATCCTCTTAATGATTCTCACTCATACCATACTAGCTACTGCAAATTTATGATTCAGAAAATTGAAAACAGGGGATAGACAAACCACACATTAGATGTGACTTGAATCACAAAATCCTCTAGCATGAAGTGTAGAAAAAACTAGTTTATTAAGCTAAGTCTTCAGGTGAACCAAAATCCAACCCTGAAATGATATTTACAAAAGATATATATAGGGAGAGAGGCACCAACTCCAACTCTCCTAAATTGGTTTTTCCATTTTTTCCTAATTACATGGGCGTCTTTCAGATATTAAAAAAAAATATATCCCATCGAATTACAATCGAAAGTATAGGTGTAGATGAGAAGAAGAGGAAGAATGACACTTTGCTGCTGGAAAGACTGATTGGTTACCCCTTTTGTTGCTGAATTTTCTCTTTATGGTCATGCCTATTGAATGGCCATATGTCTTCATTGAATATGACCTTCAACAACCTCATAACTATCTCATATCCATCATATTTCTTATCCATATCGTTATGAGTTTTTGTCTTCCAAAACTATCCCGAAGGTTTGCTGCTGATAACTTTATATTTCTGTTGAGATAGGTGCTACCAAAAATTGCAGAAATACCTATAATAGTGAAAAAATTAGAAACATTTCCGACATTTTTGGTAGGATAACATTTCCACTTCAAAATTTTAACAGAAATGCTTCAGAAATTCATTCCATGTGAGTTGAAGCCTCTGCAAGCTTATCCAAGGTGGTTTTAATTCTAGCATATTTAGACCTTGTGATTTTGGTTGTTTCTCGTTTGATGATGGTCTCTCTCTTGTATACTTATTTTTGGATATTTCTTCTTTTGGAAGGTTCTGATCGCTGGTGTTGAAAATATCAACAAGAAATGCTAAATATAGAAGTGCTAAAAATAGCATTGCTATAAATAGCATTTCGGGATACATTCCAATTTTAGTTAGTCCCTGAACTAAAATTGAAAATAAAAAATTCGAATTTGATCTTAACAGTTGTTTGAAAAATAATTAATTAATTCATCTTGAGTTAATTAGTTGGAGAAAATCAAACATGAAGTCTACGTGAAGACATGCAACAGTTATCCCTTTGATTGAGGCAGTTATCCCTTAATTAAAGATATCAGGATGAGTTGTACTTTGAGTTGTAATTAGTTAGCTCAGTTAACTGAGTTAAGTCCAGTTAGATTAGTTCCAATAGTTTGTGGAATTGCTTGTGAGTTCAGTTAGTTAATGCATGCATGCATGTAGCTAGTGTACTTCAGATCAATAAATATTCTCTCATAAATAACTCATGCATGTCTATTCAGTTAGAGGCCAAATTGAGATCAGAAGATGGGACAATGTACTATCAGTCGCAAGAATATTCCCTTGAGGATATCTCTTTCATGTAGAAGGAATTCATTCCTTGAGGATTGCGCAGTTATTTCTAAGTTTGGTGAGTTGTGTGAGAGGTGAATTCACACATGTGGCAACTAGAGGACCCAAGAGAAACTATGTAAGGAAATAGGAGGCTTGGAGGACTGAGGAAAGGCATATGTTGTGTCTATTCAGTCTATGAGCAACATTGGGGGATTGTACTGAGAGCTGGATAGCTTGTGAGCTAAAGCTTTGTGTAATCTGGAGATATTTCCATTTGTATGATAATACCGACAGCAGGGTTTTTAGCTGAGGTTTTCCCCAGAGTATTATTCTGCGTTCATGTCTGATTGATTTCTTATTCTCTGTTATATTTGTTCTATTTGATCTTGCTCAAAATTGATTAAGCTTCTACAAGTTTGTTTGTAGAAGTAGATCAAGTATTGTGCTTTAGTATATTGCATTATTAGGTGATCTACAGTGAGAAATTCTATAGCTAGTACATGGGAGCTTTACATCTTTGCTTCTTCAAGGATCTTCTGATTTTCACAATTGAGGGATCCTCAGTCTGCAACTTTGTAGATTTTTCTCCTATAACTATTACTTCAGTCATCAAACTATGATTATTTAGGGCCTTTGATTTTAGTATGTATTTGTTCTTTTCCATAGTATGCCTCCTCCTAGTTCCAGCGATTGGTTTTAGCTCTTCTTTCTTGTTTTTACTGGTTCTTGTATACCCAGTTTCCTTCAAAATTTCCTCATCAGAATCAAGAGGCTGGTCTTCTTGTTGCTATTCATGTGCTTCCATAATTTCAGGAAACACCTACGCTTTACATTTCTTTTTATTTGCAAGTTTTATTCTCCCAGTTCTTATGTAAACCTTAGGAAAAGGTATAACTAGAGGAATCATTTTTTAGCATTTAGTTTTTCGATCATAATATCTTTCACCTTGTTCCTTTTTCTTTTCAGATTTAGCAGCTAGAGGCTTCTCTTTGCTTCCTTTGGCACCTCTGCTCACACTTTCACTCTTTGTGTTTCTTTTAGAGCTTCCTTCAGCTGATGCAGTGGATATCCTCTTTGTCTGAACCCGTGTTGAAGAAGATTGAGAAATTTCTTGGGGTTTTGGTGCAAGTTGGCCTACCCTATAAAACAAGAAATGCTCCCAGGTTTGGTTTCTCTTTTTCAATTCTTCTTCAACCAGAACCTTGATAGTTTCCTGATGATACAGGATGTACTCTGATGCTTCCTGATCTGTTTGGATCTTGGCTGCCATTTTGCTCAGACTCTTCAATATGAAATAAGGCATATTAAGAGTCCTCATACTTGCAAAATTAAAATAAACCTCATATGGTAAAGAAAAACTAATGCATATCTTCTCTCACAAGTGAGGAAAATCTTAACCAGTTTGACTTTTTCTTCACATTCTTTCTTCAGATAATTGCTAGGAATTCCTTTGGCCCAGTTAGGATCTCTATATTCATATCTAATAAAAGAATTGAGATCTCCTCCTATAATAATTTGTCCTTTAGGCCACTTTTCTCCTTCACGAGGGAGTTTAAAAGCCTCTACAATTGACTATTCCGAAACCTGCAACTGAAAACTAAATATGGCAGCTTCTTGTCCATTAAAAGTTTGAGCAAAATCTTGGGCTACACCTTGATGTGAGACTCCTAACCTCGTGCAAAGTGGATACCTGATTGCCTAAGTAAACAACCTTCTGACCTTCGGATTAGCATCAACTAGCTCAGATCCTTGGGTTCAATTCTCTTAATATTTCCACCTTTCCTAGACTTTGGTGCCATAGAATATCTACTCGCTGATTATGAAGAATAGGTGTCAAAGTATGAAAGCTTACCCAACAACTATTGTAACTATCTTGAATTAGGCTACCTAGAAATCTAGGATGTGTTCTTAAACTCCTTAATCAGTGTTTCCTTAGCTGCACTTCAGAAATTCGAAATAGTGACATTTCCTTCACTTTGGAATATTTGAGATGAAGTTATGGTTCAGGCTCCCATGCATATAATCCTTCACGATCACATAAGATTTCATGTCATAATAGATAACATATAGTTCTAATGATGAAGTTGAGTTACTCTGGAGAGTCTAGCTGATCTGTTACAGGTGGTTGTATGAGAATCTTGCAAATCTCGAAATTTTCCTGCATTAATTCAGACTAGATGGAAATTCCAGTAGCACATTACACGGAATAGAAAGAACTGTCATCGGAATTCAAACAACTAGTTGAGACTAGCACTGCAAACACACTTAAGATTTTGGGAAACACGAGTTATTTAAGATGGGTGGGGTAGACAACGACTGTCTATGGCTATGAGTAACACCTATCAAACATGATTAACCAAAATGATTAATCACTACCACTTCACTTGACTTGGAGTTTGTGACCTATCCAATCACGAAATCTCATTATTTGGATTAGATATTTTGTCGTTATGACATGTGGACAATAAAAAACGATTGCATTTTCAACTTTATTTTTTAAAAACGGGAAATGCTACTGGAAATTCCAGTAGCATCGAATTTTTTTTAAGAAAAAAGGAAATAAAACAATGATGGAAATATTGTCTGAAAAAGAGGGGAGATTGTCTGAACGAGAAAAACATATGCTACCGGAAATTTCGGTAGAGCAATTTTTTTTTTGAAATTTACAAAATTAATCCTGACAAATAAAAAATCCAAAACCTACTCATGACTTAGCCTAGAATTGTGCTAACATTGGCTCCATAGGGGATAGAGCTCTCCCTGCGAGGCTCTAAGAATTTTTTTGCAGTTTTAGTGCCTTGTCATTGGGCTATGGAGTCTTATTATGAAATCACACCGGTATTTACAGTGAATCTAAGGATGCCAACAACCTTAGTAAAATAATTTTCTGAGAAAATACCCATTAAATGGGCCTCCATACAGTTCTGTCCCATCAAGATTTTGTAACTCAAAAGTATTGTTCCGCAAGACATTTGAAATTTTGAAACGACCAAGCCATAAAGCATCAAAGTTTGAATGCTTACCTAGATCTTGGTGCTATGCATCCCACTTCAACACCAGATCTCTAATCTGAAAAAATTCCTTTTTAGTCCCTTTATCAAAGACTTCCTTCACAGCTTGCTGATATTTTCTTACCAAATCATATTGTTTTTCTCTCTTTTGCTACACTTCTATGATCTAATACATTCTTCTCGTCATGTCATTTGGTTCAGCTCCATGATCTTGTAGTAGTTTGGCTACAGGAATAGCTAATTGGACTAGAAAAATAGCATCAATCCCATAAAACATCTGAAAAGGTGATGTATTAATAGACTTTTTGATTGTCACCCTATTAGCCCATAAACAAAATTTGAGTTTTTAGTCCCAAGCTTTCTTGTTTTTCTCCAACAACTTGGTGATGATTCTTACAAAACTTTTATTAGATAATTTAGCTAAACCATTCCCTTGTGGATAGTAAGTTGTAGAATGAGTAAGCTAAATACCATAATCTTCACATAAATTTATCAATGGTGTGGCTTTAAAAGCAGCTGCATTATTTGCTACTAGTCTTGATGGATATCCAAAACTAGTTACGATTCCTTCCAAAAATTTAATGATAACTTTATGAGTGGCATTCCTCGTAGGTATTTATTCAATCCATTTGGTGAAGTCATCAGTAGCAACAAGAATCCAACGATGCTGCCTATTTGAAGGTGGATGAATTTCACCAATGAAATCTAATCCCCGCTGCTGGAAAGGTGCAGAAACAACTATGGGCTTGAGAGGTAAGGACTTTAGATGCTTTTTACCGGGGAACCTTTGACATTTTTCACATGCTCTCACCTCAGCACATACATCAAAAAATAAGCTAGGCCAAAAATAGCCAGCTCTCAATATTTTGTATGTAGTAGTTCTCCAATAATGATGACCTCCACAAACACTACTATGCATTTCAAATATGACCTTTTTAGATTCCTCTGGATCAATGCATATCAATAAAACTCCTGTAGGATCTTTCCAATATAAAAATTTATCCTTGATGCAATACTTAATGGTTTTCAACTTCAAAGATCTCACTCTGCTTTTATCATACTCTGGAGGAGGTTTAAAATATTTCACAAAATAAATAACATCTTTGTACCAGCTACACTCAGCAAGCTTTGAATCTATTGTCATATTATTAATAGCTTATGAAATTTTCCCTTCTAGATTATCATCCATGAAATTCAAACCCAACACTTTAAAATTTTCTTTAGCAAGTAGTTTAGTTAATCCTTGACCTTTGATTAGTTTAGTAGGTTTTATCTCTAAATCAAATTCAGGAACTTTAGTTACCCATTTACTTCTCTTTCCATCAATATCAGGCTGAACCAATATCTCTCTAACAACATATGAAGGGACATAGGCTATCACTTGAGCATGCAGAATATAAACTCTAAAAGATTTTAGAGGTTTAACTAATGCATAAGCATGCTTTTCCAACATTTCACACTTTAATTCTCCATCTCTAAGAGATCTACTGAAAAGTGCTATGGGTGCTTCTTTATTTTCTGAATCTTTTTGTAAGAAAACAACATCAATGGTGTCTTGAGAAGCAAATGAGAATATTAAGAAAGGTTTTGAATATTCAGGACTTTCCAGTTGAGGTTCTTCAATGATAGCCTTTTTTATTAGCTCAAATGAATTTTTGGATTCAACTATCCACTTGACTTCTTTGTCATTCCTTAGCATACAAGTAATATGTTTCACCACTTCAGCAAAATTTGGGATGAATCTTCTGAGAAAATTGATCTTACCAAGGAAAGATTGATTCTCTTTCTTGGATCATGGAAGAGTTAAATCTTGAATTGCAATCACTCTTTTTGGATCAATCCTCACTCCATTTTTAGAAACTATGTGACCCAACATCTTACCTTCTCTGAGAGAAAAATGAGACTTCTTCATATTCAAGGATATACCATATTTTCTGCATTTAACAAATACTTGTCTCAAGTGCTGAAGGTGTTCTTGATCTAAAGCTGAAAAAAAAAGTAATGTCATCCAAATAGATGACCAAGAACTTGTCATTTTCTCCAATGAATGAAAAGTCCATAACACATTGGAAAGTAGCTCCAATGTTCATGAGCCCAAATGGCATCTTTGCATACATGAATGTACCCCAAGGAGTAGTGAATGTTGTCTTCTCTCGATCTTCTGGCCAAACAGATATTTGATTATACCCATAAAAACCATATAACATGGAAATTTTGTTTGACCCAGTCACCTTTTGAAGAATATGCTCCATCTTCGGCAATGGATAGTTATCTTTCTTGGAGCTTTTGTTAAGATTTCTAAAATCCACACACAATCTAATTTCACCACTTTTCTTCATTACTGGCATTAGTTTGGCAACCCAATCTGAGTATCTCAATGGAATAATGATTTTAGCATCCAATAGTTTCTTCACTTCATTTTCCATCACTGGTAGCAATAGTGGATGGATTTGCCTTAATTTCTGCCAGAAAAGTTTGGTACCATCTTTCAATGGTATTCTATGTTCAATGAGAGATGTATCATATGTCTTAAGATCTTCATATTTCCAAGTAAAACCATCAACAAATTCACAAAACAACTTGTGATATTCCATCTTTCTTTCATCTAGTAATTCTTTTGACAACTTCACATACCTTGGTTCTTGTGTTGTACCCAAGTTGTAATCTTCTAATTCAACATCTGCTTCAACTAACTGTAGCTTGACTACAACATCATTTCGATCAAAAAGTTTCTCAAGTGTAATTAACCTCTTGGGAATATGATTGGTAGGCAACTATATGATAGGTTGATCAACAATTTATTTTTTTAGATTTTTGGAATATTAATGATCAACATCGACTTGTGGTAGGTCTTCTTGTTTATCAATATTTAGAACAACAAACTCTTCAACAACTTCAATGAATTTTATGATCTCTTGGTCATCTTCAAAAAATTTCCAATGCTTAACATTATCAGGAATGTTAGGTCTAAACCTAACTTCCACTTCATATTTGAACTTTATAGGCATTGGAATTTTGAATGAGCTAGCTGAAATAGAGAGTGAATAAGCTAGAATATTACTTTCTTTTGGAACAAAAGAAATGCTAAAGGCCAGGAAGGAGTCTTTTACAATGTCCCATATTGCATTTCAGTAATCTCTGAGTCTAGGATGCTTAGTTTGATAAACATTTCTGATTTGCTGAATAATAAGTTCAACATCTCCAAAAACAGAAATTTCTGATATATTCATATCTTTTTCCTTTTTTAAGCCAATTAACAGAGCTTCATATTTAGCAATATTATTAGTTGTCTCAAATTCAAGTTTGAAAGAAAAAGTGAAACTTTCCTTCAAAGGAGAAATAAGAAAAATCCTTGCACTAGCACCTTCTTTGGAACATCCATCAAAAAACATTTTCCATACCTTTGATCCTTCATGATTGATTTGATTTTCAATGAGCTTTAAAATCTGAAAACTTTCTGTAGGCAAGGCAAAGTCATCCATATATATAATGCTTGAACCAGCTCCAGTTGTTCTAACATATATCAGATGATTATTAGGGTCTTTGCTGTCACTAATGATATATGCTAGCTGAGATTCTCTGTAAAGTCTTCTTTGTTCTCCTCCAAAAATAGGGACAGTATAATAATTTAAATCCATTTGAAAGGTTCCTCCCAACCTTTTAATCCATGACCTAGAAAGTAACATACCAAATCTAGGAGGTATATCAGCTACAACAATATCCATTACCATCTCTCTCATAGGTAACTAAAAAAGACTTATTGCAAGGTCTTTGATGACACCAAGGCATTGGAATTTCTGGGAATCAAAAGAATAGAGATCTTGGTACTCTCTAGTTATCTCAAGACCTAGTTCATCCATTACTACCTTGGGCATTAAATTATGTGAAGTTCCAGAGTCCATAAGACAATTATGCGGGGTCTTTTCATGAATATTTAGAGATAGATAGAAGGGAGGGGTAGAGTCATCTCTGTCTTCTACCAATGGACCTAAAATAACAGTGGGCTTATCATCTTGAAGGTTAACAAAATCAGAGACTACTTTAGTAGGTGGAAGGCTGCAAAGCTTTCATAAAAGTATTTTTGAAATCTTGATTTTTCATGAGTTCTACAAAGGGAACAGGAATCTTGATCTTCTGAATTTCATTTTCATTGAAGGCAAAGTGTGGTTTGTGAGAAATTTTACCTCAAGTAAAGGAAAATGAGACGCAACTGGAATTTTCAGTTTGTCAAGTTCGGTCACTTGTTTCTCTGCTGGAATATCGGATGCTACCGGAATTTCTGGTCTGCCAGATTTTTCAACTGAAATTTTAACTCCATCTTTATTCTTCTTTGGCTATGCAATATTCTTAGAAGTGTCATCAATTTTCTTTGATCTGAGATTGTATTTGCTTTCATGATCAACTACAATCATGGAATGATTAGGACTCACTTCATTATTATGAGTATATGACATAAAGTCTTCATATTGTGATTGTGTAAGATGAATCATCCCTTCTTTGTCTCTAAGACAATTTATATCAACACCTCTTTCCAACCCTTCAACTTCTTCATCTTCAAATATAACATTATGCAAAGGAGGGTGCACCTTTTTATCATCAACATTTCTTCTTTCTCTCTGCAGAATTTGAGGAGCATTAGGTCTTCTAAATTGTTGTCTATTTGGCAAATCAAATGAAATATTTATGGTAGTAGATGGTTTTTCTTCCATTCTCAACTTAGAAATATCAGTTGTCAATTATTTGACCATGTTGGAAAGCTCGTCTAGCTTAGGATCTATGTTAGAAGTTCCTGAAGTAGAAACTTCAACTTTTTTCTTTCTTTTTTCTCTGTCAATCCCGCTCTGAGTCTATTAGCTGCTAGTATATTTAATTCTACCTCCAGTGCATTGTCCTACATTTGTGTTAGCGTAGCAGATCTTCTTTCTCTCAACAATAAACAAAAATTAGGATCAAAAGCACCAACATAAGTCATTTTAGCTAAAGCTTCAATAGGCTTGATTTCAATAGGTATCTTGCTATACATTTTATTGAATCTCTTAGAAAAATCAGAAATCGATTCTCCTTCTTTTCTTTTGATTCACCAAATTATGTGATATAATACAAAAAAACATTCTTGTCACCCCATTTTCTTAAAAATGTATCATCTAGGACTTCAATTCCAGTGATGCTATCAGTGGTCAAAGATCTGAACCATTTCCTTACATCACCCTCCAGGCTCTAAACAAAAGCTCTCATCCAAACATCTTCATGCTCAATGTTTAGATTATCAGCATAAGCATAAAATTAGCAAGATCTTTTTTAGCTGTTACCTCCCCTTCACCATTAAATTTAGGAATATGTTTGAGATAATCTCCTATAGGTAATGCATTCATAGGCCGAGGTAAAACTAAAGGAGCATACCTAGCAACAACAATTGCATCCATTCGGTTAGGGGGTGGATTAGGACTTGCCATGGTGTGAGTTACTAGGATTTGTGGAATAACAATTTGAGTTACTGGGATTTGTGGAATAATAATTTGAGTATTTTGAAGAGTATATGAGGAAGCACCAACACTCAATGTAGAGGTTGTTTGTTGACTGTAAATTGAGAGAGGTACATAAATTTTTGTAAAATTAGGAGACAAAATTTACTGTACTTTTTTAGGAATAGCTTTTGAAAAACTAGAAATATAAGAAACAAGCTTTCGCTTACTCTTTTTCTTGATTAGCTTCTCAATATTAGGGACTTCATTTTTCAAAGGAGAATATGGGTTTTCCCTGGTTCTAGCCCTTCTTGGTGTTAGAGTCGGTCCTTACAGCCCTCTGTCAAAGATCTTTTCGCTTTTGCATATCATTTTTAGGTGTCTCACTCGTTCCACTTCTTTGCATTTTGTTAGGGGCATGCCATTGACTGATGAGGGGGTCTAGTTGTCTTGTGTTCCTTCATGCTTTTCCCTGCAGGGTTAGTAAAACATTTCTCAAAAAATCACCGAAGTTATGATCATTGCATTCATCATCATAAATGATTAGTTTCGTTAAAAAAAAAGGGTCTTTAGTCCTAGAGTCTAGGGTTTTTAGTCCCGTGCATACACATAATAAAAGCCCGCAGGCCATGAGGTTGGTTTTAAAAGATTTTCATTTAATATATTTCCTCAGAAAGCATTTAAAAAACATTTTTAGTCCAAAACTCTGTTTTGGAACTGAAAATTGTGATTGTACATAATTGTATTTATTGTATCTCAAAAGGTTTCAGAGCAAGCCTCTGATATTTTCCAAAGCCAAAATATCGGATCCCTGCAAAAATCAACAAAACATTATTAGTTCAAGACTCAGAAAAAGCCAAAGAAATGCATTGTATTAAAGCTCAAATGTCAAAGTGCCAAACATTATAAAGTGGGTTATTAAACAAATTTAAATCAAAGTGAGATATTTCCTCACCTATAAAAGGGGAAAACGAGTTCATTTATTCAAAATATCCCAAGGCAAAATCGTGCTTGAGTAATTTGGAAGGCCGAAAACTGCATTTCATACCCTTGGACAACATTTTGGAGGTGCGCTGCTCATACAAGGTGTGCACTGCGCATATAGAGGTGCGCTGCACATTGGGCCTCACTGGCTAGTGTAAATTAACAAAGGCGTTGCGCATATAGAGGTGCGTTGCGCGTTGGGTTTGTGCACTGCGCACTGGGTTACAGCACCAAGAAAACTTTGTTCATGCGACCAGATCATACCAAATCCACTCCAAAACTTGCAAGTAGGTATTTCATTGCTGCTCAGTCAATGTTTGAAGTGTGTTTCAAGATGGGAAATTTGATGTATTGGGTCTTGAAAAATGAAACCCTATGTTCATGTTAAAATCATTCCTTAAGGGTTTTTTAAAGGACATGTGGGCGGTTTAGTGAAGATTTCCCATCCTCCATTGATGAAAAATAGTCCCATACTCATTTGTAAAGTTTTCGTCAACATTGCAAAAGGGTACACATTACACTCTTGTCTATTTGTCAAATAGTGACTGTTTTATGCCAATTCATTGAAACAGAGCATTACCATTATGGCTCGGTTTTTATGATGCTTTGATAAACATATTTGGGTTTTGAGTATGCATTGAAATTTTGACTTCACCACACCTATATCACTATACATATCACAGACATCTTGAGACCAAAGCCATGTCAAACACAGATTCAATGTATGCGCAGTAGTATGACAGTGATTCCACAACAGAGGGTAATGTGCCACGGAGGTCTCGCAGAGGTGGCAAAGGTGGTAAGCCTCTCAGCGAAGAGCCTATTTCTTTGGTTCAATTGCAGGCTTGCCCAATTGCAATGGATTATTTTTCGTCGTCGGTCATGCTATCGCTATTGTGAATTAATTTCACAATTCCAGCATCATCGTGAACTAGCTCGTTTGTTTGTTCTACATTTACATGATGGTCATGTAAACCTTGCCGGAGTTGATTTCATTTTGTCACCAGAGACTATCGCAAAGGCCATTGGGATACCAAATATTAGAGAGCAATGGAATAAACATCAGCAGTTAGAGAAATCCTACTATGAGCCATACATGAAACCTAGGTATATGAGGCACTTGAGCAGAGTTTTTCCTTTCCAATACCTCAATGATCAATTTGCACCTTTGATGAAACTTATCATTTGGTATTTCAGTTGTGAGGGCAAATTCTCCCGTCTTTATGCTTACCATGTCCGTTTGTTGATGCATTTTACAAGGGTACGTATGATGAACATTCCATACTTTATGTTTTGCAACATAGAGAGGGTGGTGCCTCCTATACAAAGGAAGACCCCAGCACAGTAGCATAGCAGTATTTATCATTACGCGTTGATCAAGATCATAGTGGTTCATCAGTTGGCACAGCAGGGCATTACTTGGGAGGATTTTATTTCTCATGACTTGTTCACAGCGCCTTAGCCACCTCCAGAGATAGTTCATGATGAGGGAGGGCCCTCACAGTAGTTTGACATTCCTGAGACCGAGCATGTCAATGCTCCGGTGTATGTGACATATCAGCGAGGCCACAGGGCCTTATTTGCAACTACACGACGAGTACTATCTCCACATGGTGTGGAAGGGGTCTCGCCTTCCTCTTCAGCAAAATTATAGGTACAGGTTCAGGACAGGGGCAAGAGGTCAAGGCATAAGAAGGGCCCTTCAGGAGGCCATGATATTGATGCTACATTTATTGATGTGGATAGGAGCTCTCCAAGCTCGAAACTGAAAGAGATCATCCAAGAGCAGAAAGCTGAGATTAATAACTTTTGCTGAAAGCAAAATGGGTGATCAATTATTTGGAGCAGCGCAATAAACAGTTAGAGGATCAACACACACTTATAGAGCTGCGACAAATCCGTGAAGACCGACAGGCTGCCCGAAGACATATACATGAGATGACACCTATTGAGCAGGAGATAGAAGCTGACCAGGAGACTTGGCTCAATAGGGTCAACATCCACTTAGAGAAGTTGTTGGCAAAGGCTAATAGAGATAAAGACATGCTCCGTCACATGAAACATCATTATTGGGCTCGCATGCATGTCAACAAAGAAAAAATGAAGATTTTGAAAAGGAGGTTGAGCCAAGCACTAAAATGGCAAAAGAGGTCAGATCCACTTCGAGTTTTGGCCGAAGCTTTGCTGGCTGAACATAGCACATGATGGAGGGTCTTCACTCTGAATTTGAGCAAATTCGGAGAAATTTTTGTCATTTTGAAATTTTTGGTCCCAAAAACAGGTTTTTCGGCTATATGAGCAGCGCGTCGCTTTTGATTGGGACACTTGCTGGAGGAAAACTTGGTATTTTTGGGTTTTTCATGGTAAGTTACGCATGCTCAGTTATTTCTGAAGCATTTCATCAAGTTCTGGATGGTCAAAAGGCCCAAAAACACCATGAAAACCACCTTACTGCCACCTTTTGCAACAACAGGAAGTACCTCTGGAAGAATGCAATTTTGTGGGGGCAAATGAGCTCCAAATTGGGAAATTCTACTTGGGTTGGATCGTAGACATGCAGGGATTTCCAATGAGCTATCGTGAGCTCAATTTGGATGCCGAGAAGTGCCTCAAACTCAATCTGAAAGGTTCACTACGCGTAGAGACCAGGGTGCTGCGCATAGAGGTTTTTGATCAGGTTTTCCTCCTCCAGCTCAGGAATTCGGCCAGTTTTCACCAATTTCACTTCTTGATGTGATTTTTGACCCAGCTTGATGTAGTTTGATGTGTATGAGGTAACTTGGCACCTTTTTACCTTGTTCTAGAAGATTCATTCACAAATTAGCAAAAAATTAATGTAATGAATCAGTTTCCTTCTTTTTAGAGGCAAGTTGTTTTGGTCACCTAGATTCTTGCTCCATGTTTAGAATTTTTTCAAATTGCTCCTAGAAGGAGGAGCTTGACCCGTAGAGGTTAGGGAATGAGGTTAGATTGATGTATATATGTAAATTTTCAGTCAGTAGCAAGGGTTGGACTCTTGGGAAGATTTTGGCACACTATTATACATATTTTTCATATTTTGGCTAAGGAAAGATCAGAGGTTTTGCAGCACCTGTTGGGATTCTTGTGGCTTTCAGTTCTTGATGATGTTATCTCTCAGTTTATTGTAATTTCATTCATGTTTAATGTATGCCATTCCCTTCTTATGCTTCTGAAACTAAATGAATGAGTAAATAAGGCTAAATTCATTGTTTATAGTGCTCTTCCTTTAAATTTGTTTAGTTTTACATGTTTTCGCCAGTTTGGAGAGGATCCATGTTCTCCCTTGCCCTCTTCAGCTCCTTCTCATTCTGATCCATCCATACCTTTGATCAAAGGCATCAAGACTACTGCCTACCTCGCCCCAACTCGAAATGCTGCAAAGATCTGGCTTTATCCCCGAAACCAAAATTATTTTTCCCATTTCTCCAACAAAAAAACCTAAAAATTTTAAATCAAACTTTCCAATCTCTTTACTAGCCTAAAATCAATATTAATTTTGAGTCATCTTAGCCCCTCTGAAGACCTTTTGCCGAGATAGACCCGGAGAGAGCCCTCTCCTGTCCTCGTAGGGCTAGCTACGAGGCTAAGATTGGTTTGATGTGGCCTTGAGTTTTGCCTTCCTCAGCCTAAGGTAGATTTGAGCGCTAATACTTGGATCCAAAACTTTAGCAATGGAGTCATCAGGTGTAAAGAAGTCTAAAAAGACAGATGGAACTATACACCTCAAAACTAGACTTATAACTTTGTCATTTAACCATGTTGGGTTGTGTTATATTCTTTCCATGTAGTTAACCAGGGGTTAGAGGGGGAGGGTCACATGGGGTTTGAGGTGTACCCATAACCCCACTTTATGGAGTATGGGGCAGCGCCCCAGAAAATTTTGGTTTTGGACCCTATGTTAGGTTGGGTGGACCCACCTATGGTTTTGTGCATGATTTTTGCACATGTTTTTTGGATGTGATGGTTTTCGGTCCATGGTATTGGACACGATGGTTTTCGGTCCATGGTATTGGACGCGATGGCTTTTGGTCTATGGTATTGGATGCTTCAACATGTATAAATATGTATTGTAACATTGAAAGGAACATAATGAAAAATCAAGCTAGTAGTCTCGGTTTTGGGATCCAGTGGGAAAATCTCTGTGTATATGTGTTTTATGTGTTATGCTCTCACATTTTTTATTTTTCCGTGTTTTAGAATTTGTATGCAGGTAATTTTTGTGCGGGGTTAAAACCTACAACCCAGGGATAAACTTCAATTCGCCTCCCAAGCAATGGCACCAAAGATGTTAGCGCAAGGATTTACTCCTAGACTACAAAGGAGTAAGCCTTACACATCATGATTTCATTTCAAAATTTAAAAGGGTTTTTTGAGTGGTGGGATGGCTTTCTAAAGGATTTTTGAAATGATTATGTTCCTCTTTAAATTTCATGCATTTGGCAAGTTGTGGCAAGCATAAATTGTATGGTAAAGTGAGTAGTATAGGGGAGCAGGGGAAAGAGAATAAGTAGCTGATAATTATCCTAAGAAACTGAGTATCTTAAGACAGTCACTTCAACTACATAAAGCCTTGTAAAAAGCTCTGTTTTTTTTACAAGGAGGATAACAATTAGAAAGTAAGAAAATGTATAAAGTATTTCACAAATCCTTTGTGAAACCTTCACTAACAATTTCTACTTAAACTGATATTATGATTTACAACAAACTGGATAGTAGATAAGTCATCATTAGATCCTCTTAATGATTCTCACTCATACTATATTAGCTGTTGTAATTTATCATTTAAAAGATTAAAACAGACTTGACAAGGAAGACAACAATGAGGGAGTAAAAACATGTATAAAGTATCTCACAAATCTTTAGTGAAGCCTTCACTAACATGTTCTACTTGAACATCTATTGTAATTTACAGAAAACTAGATAGTAGATAAGTCAACATCAGATCCTCTTAATGATTCTCACTCATACCATACAAGCTATTGCAAATTTATAATTCAGAAAATTGAAAACAGGGGATAGACAAAACACACCTTAGGTATGACTTGAATCACAAAATCCTCTAGCATGAAGTGTAGAAAAAGCTATTTTAATAAGCTGAGTCTTCAGGTGAACCAAAATCCGGCCCTGAAATGATATTTACAAAAGATATATATAGGGAGAGAGGCACCAACTCCAACTCTCCTAAACTCCAACTCTCCTAAATTGGCGGTTCCACTATTTCTTGATTACATGGGTGTCTTTCAAATATTAAAAAAAACATCTCCCATCAAATTACAACCAAAAGTAGAGGTGTAGATGAGAAGAAGAGTAAGAATGACACATTTCTACTGGAAAAACTAACTAGTTGCCCCTTTTGCTACTGAATTTTCTCTTTATGGTCTTTCTTATTGAATGGCCATATGTCTTCATTAAATATAGCCTTCAACAACCTCATAATTGTCTCATATCCATCATCTTTATTATCCATATCATTATGAGTTGTTGTCTTCCAAAACTGGCCCGGAGGTTTGCTAATGAAAACTGTATATTTCGGTTGAGACGAGTGCTACTGGAAATTCTGAAAATACCTGTAATAGCGAAAAAACTGGAAACATATCCAACATTTTCGGTAGGATAATGTTTCCACTTCAAAATTTTAACAGAAATGCTTCAGAAATACCTTTCATTCCATGTGAGTTGCAGGCTCTACAAGCTTATCCAAGTTGGTTTTAATTCTAGCAGATTTAGACCTTGTGATTTTGGTTGTTTCTCCTTTGATGACGATCTCTCTCTTTTCTACTTGTTTTTGGATATTTCTTCTTTTGGAAGGCTTTGATGGTTGGTCCATGGGAGATTTACCTCTTTTCTTCTTCAAGTATCTTCTAATTTTTGCAATTGAGGGATCCTCAGTCTACAACTTTGTAGGCTATTCTTCTATTACTATTACTTCAGTCAGCAAACTAGGATTATTTAGGGCCTTTGATTTATGTCTGTATTTGTTTTTTCCCTAGTATGCCTCCTCCTAGTTCCAACAACTAGTTTTAGCTCTTCTTTCTTGTTTTTACTGGTTCTTATATACCCTGCTTCCTTCAATATTTCCTCATCAGAATCAAGAGGCTAGTCTTCTTGTTGTTGTTCATATGCTTCCAGAATTTCAGGAAACACCTATGCTTTAGATTTCTCTTCAGATGCAAGTTTTCTTCTCCAAGTTCCTATGTAAACCTTAGGAAAAGGTCTAACAGGAGGAATCATTTTTTAGCTTTTAATTTTCTAGGAAGAAGAGCTTTCACCTTGCTCCTTTTTCTTTTCAGATTTAGTAGCTAGAGGCTTCTCTTTGCTACCTTTGGCACCTCTTCTCACATTTTCCCTCTTTGTCTTTATTTTAGAGCTTCCTTCAGTTGATTCCGTTGATGTCCTCTTTGTCTAAACTTGTGTTGAAGAAGATTGAGAAATTTTTTGGGGTTTTGGTGGAGGTTGGCCTGCCCTCTAAAACAAGAAATGGTCCCAGGTTTGGTTTCTCTTTTTCAATTCTTCTTCAACCAGAACCTTGATAATTTCCTGATGATATAGGTTGTACTCTGATGCTTCCTGATCTATTTGGATCCTGGCTGCCATTTTGGTCAGCCTTTTCAATATGAATTAAGGCATATTAAGAGTCCTCATACCTACAAAATGAAAAATAAACCTCATATGGTAAAGAAAAACTAATGTATATCTTCTCTTACAAGTGAGGAAAATCTTAACTAGTTTGACTGTTTCTTCCCTTTCTTTTTCAGATAATTGTTGGGCATTTCTTTGGCCCAGTTAGGATCTCTGTATCCATCTGTGATAAAAGCATTGAGATCTCCTCCTGTACTAAGTTGTCCTTTAAACCACTTTTATCCTTCCTTGGGAAGGTTAAAAGCCTCTACAATTGACTATTCTAGAATGTGCAACTGAAAACCAAAAATAGTAGCTTCCTGTCCATTGAAAGTTTGGGAAAAATCTTGGGCTACACCTTGATGTGAGTCTCCTAACCTCGTGCAGAGTGGATACCAGCCTACCTGAATAAACAGCCTTCTAACCTTCGGATTAGCATCAACTAGCTCAGCTCCTTGGGGTTCAATTCTCTTAAGCTTTCCACCTTTCCTAGACTTTAGTGGCATAGAATATTTTCTTGCTGATTATGAAGAATAGGTGTCAAAGTATGAAAGCTTACCCAACAACTATTGAAATTATCTTGAATTAGGCTACTTAAAAATTTGGGATGTGTTCTTAAACTCTTTAATCAATGTCTCCTTAGTTGCACTTCAGAAATTCGAAATAGTGACATTTCCTTCACTTTCGAATATTTGAGATGAAGTTATGGTTCAGTCTCCCATGCATATAATCCTTCATGACCACATAAGATTTCATGTCATAAGAGAAAGCATGTAGTTGTGATGATGAAGTCGAGTTACTCTGAAGAGTCTAGCTGATCTACTATAGGTGGCTATACGAGAATCTTGCAAATCTCACAATTTTCCTACATTAATTCGGACTGGCTGGAAATTTTGGTAGTGCGTTACGTGGAACAAAAAGAACAACCATCATAATTCAAACAACTAACTGAGACTAATGCTGCAAACACACTTAAGATTTTAGGAAACATGAGTTATTTAAGATGGGTGGGGTAGACAACGGCTAGCTATGGCTGTGACTAACACCTAGAAAATCTGAAAATCTGAAATCTTCTCCTCAAATTCCCTATAGTATGTCATTAGATCAGACAATTGATTGACATAAGTCATGGATAGTGGATTGAGAACAGATCAACGGATGAGAGGTGTTCAATAAGAAAATGGGAGAGTTGTTGGATTGAGAATAGATCAACGGATGAGAGGTGTTCAATCGAAACTGGAGTCGATTGAATATCACAACGGAAACCGTTGGATCGAACAGATCGATGGATAATAATGACGGAAGAGGAATGGTGGAGATTAAGCGCTAACCCTTTACTAAGCCAAGTTTCTTTAAGTTTCGTATTGATCACGTAGGTGGTATTTGGCCAGTGGTAAGAGGTTTCTCGTATGCCCTAAAGGTGTGAAGCTGTATTTCTAAATCCTACGCAATTAACCTTAGTGGTTGACACATAGCAATGGAAAACAACTTTTCTCACATGCTTTCAGAGTATTAACTGTCATGCGAGTTGGAGTGCGAGATTACGCAATATCCATTGGATCAAGCAAGAATGAGATCAATGGTGGAGATTGACCAAGAAAGTTAATGAGTGGGTGATGCGATAGCCGTCCGATGGAAGAAGATCCATGGTGATCATGCAGGAACTTGCAAGAAAGTTACTTCGGCTAGCGGACCCGCTAAACTCATTAAAAAGAGTTTAAAGTTCGGAGTGATCGGATTGTCCGTTGAATGGGTGATCGGACGCATAGCACTTCTAAAAGTGCATACAAGTTAACATTTGATTCAAACACAATAAGGTTTTCTTCAATGGGATGAAAACCTCGTTGAGTTTCGGCCATCACGACCATTTGTTGCTTGATTGTTCGGGTTTTGTTATGAAGCCCACTGGTTAAAAATTCTTCTGATGTATACGTGGGCCCATAACCTACAAGTCCACGTGTGAAATTTGTAAAGATACAACTTTGTTGTGTCAAAGCAGCCAAGATGTTATCATTTTGGTATCATAGTAGAATAAGATTCTACATTCAGA
Source organism: Pinus taeda (assembly GCA_000404065.3). NCBI lineage: Eukaryota > Viridiplantae > Streptophyta > Pinopsida > Pinales > Pinaceae > Pinus > Pinus taeda. The sequence continues at coordinate 193,879 of APFE031489083.1, forward strand.
AGGAGGTACAATTATGTTGAATATTGGTGAGTTTATGGTCTTATATTGTCATACAAATAGAGACAAAAGAAAGTGATAAGATTGTAGCAACCTGGAGGCAAGAGTGTTCAATTGGTTCCAAAGAAGAGAGAACTAGAGAGATTTCGAAAGACTAAGCTTAGAGGAGAGAAGCTTGGTGAGGTATCATGTAGCAGGGAGGACTTGTTACTGCAGAGGTTTTGTTGCAGCTCATAGAAAGATAATAAAGGCAATTCCACAGAGATTGTGGGTAGAATTGCTAAGGGATGGAGAAGCATATGACCAGGAGGTCATAAATTTTTTGTGCCTTGGGAGTCTAATGCATGAGCATCGAGCACCCTTTATTAAAATTAGAATCCAAATTTGTGAAAGAGGAAACGTGGACAATCATTGTAAACCAGGGCAAATTCTGTTTAAACAGAGCTAAATTGATGGAATTGATAAGGCATGATTAAATGTAATTATCTGTCATATATGTGTATAGAGAGATTTAGGGGATTTGATTGAGCAATTGTGGGAGAAACTCATGGATCGTAAACAATCCCTCCCTTTGTAATTTCCTATATAAGAGAGTCTGTGTTGTGTGAAATAGAGAGATAGAGTACGCAATGTAGCCAAGGGTAATTTATGAGTTAAGGCTGTGAGGCCTTAGCCTGTAATTGAGTTATGTATATATTTGAAATATGTGTGTTATTATACATCTGTGTGTTATATGAGTTTTGTGTGTCTGTGTCTTTATATATACATTCTTTCCTGTAAAGTTGATAAATTGCATGTGTGAGTGTAAGGGACGAAGTTCCTATGAACTTCGCCTTAGATAAAGTATGGCAGAGATAAAGTGTGTTGTAATATGAGTTTCATTGATAAGGAAATGGGAGAGTCATTGGATTGAGAACAGATTAATGGATGAGAGGTGTTCAATCGAAATTGGAGTCAATTGAACAGCACAACGGAAACTATCGAATCGGCTAGATTGACGGATAATAATGACGAAAGAGGAATGGCGGAGATTAAGCACTAACCCTTTATTAAGCCAAGGTTCTTTGAGTTTTGTATTGAGCACATAGGTGGTATTAGGCTAATGGTAAGTGGTTTCACGTGTGCCCTAAAGGAGGGAAGTTGTATTTATCAATTCTACGCGATTAACCTTAGTGGTTGACACATAGCATGGGAAAACAACTTTTCTCACGTGCTTTTGGAGTATTAACCATAATGCTAGTTGGAGCGCGAGATAGCATGATATCCATTGGGTCAAGGAGGAATGAGATCGAAGGTGGATATTCACCAAGCAAGTTGGCGAGTGGGTGACGTGATAGCCATTCGATGGAAGAAGATCCACGGTGATCGCGCAAGAACTTACAAGCAAGTTACTTCGGCTAGCAGACCCGATAAACTCATTAAAAAGAGTTTACAGTTCCTAGTGATCAGATCGTCTGTTGAATGGGTTTGACAGGATTAAAATCTCATTGAGTTTCGGCCTTCAAGACCATTCGTTGGTTGATTGTTTGCGTTTTGTTATGAATCCCGTTGGTTAAAAATTCTTTTGATGTATATGTGGGCACATAACCCATAGGTCCATGCGCGAAATTTGAAAGATACAACTTTGTTTTATCAAAGCAGCTAAGCTGTCATCACATCTTGAGTTTTCTGACATCTCAAGGGTCTTACTCTGATCAAATTATTGATGAATATGAGCATGACAAGAAACTGAATAAATATTTTGAGAAAAATTCTTTACCTAATCCTGTAGTGAAATTGTAAGATTTATATTATCTGAAAGATAAGTTCAAAAGGGTAACTAATTGCAAGCTTCAAAGTTTAACTCTGAGATTTGAATTGGTTAACTTAGGATCTAATCATAAGCCTTAGAACAACAATTTAGGCCTTGTAATTTCACTAGATGAAAGATCTTATTTCATTCATTTCTTGAAAATATACAAGGATATATTGGCATGGAATTATGATGATATTAAAACCTATGACACATCCATCATTCAACACACCATTCCTATGTTGCTAAATGTGAAGCAGGCTCAGATTAAGACTGAACTGAGTAAGTTTCTCAAAGCTAAAATAATTTTCCTAGACAGGCATTCCAAGTGGGTCTCAAACCTTGTGCCAGTTCAAAAAAAGAATGGAGATATTCATATTTGTATAGATTTTAGAAATTTAAACAAAGTGTGTGAAAATGATAATTTTCCTTTACCTCCAATGGAACAAATTTTACAATTTGTTGTTGGGTTTGAACTAATGTCTTTCTTAGATGGTTTTTCAGGTTACAATCAGATTATTGTACATCCAGATGATATACAAAAAATCACTTTCAAGACTAAGTGGGAACCTATGCTTATCAAAAAATTCCTTTCAGACTCATTATTGTTGGAACTACTTTCCAAAGAGCTATGGATATTTCTTTTATAGGTTTTATCAATAAGACAGTTGTAGTGTATCTAGATGACATTACAATTTATTCTAAACAAAGGGGTGTTGGAAATACTGAGGAATATTCCTTAGCAATTACCACTTTTAAATCATTATGGGAATTTTGAGGTCTAAAATGGGCCTCCTAAGAAAAATTGACAACCAAAATAAACTTTATAAGAACCTACAAGATTCAAGATGATGATGTCAATCATGGGGGGTGATTCACCATTTTTGGAGTAAAAAAGTAAAAATATAAATAATAAAAAATAATAAAACTATTTTTTCAGCTCGTATTTTCAACTTATCTCCCTAAGGCCTTACCTAAATTTTGAGCGAGAGTACTCATTGGATGAAAAATTTAATTCCTCATCCAACAAGTACCCATGTTGCATACCTTGGATGGACTCTGCAATGAGAAATACATGAAAGAACGTGATTGCAGTCACGTTTTTCATGTATTTTTCATTTTTCGTGTAGCAGGTTCCATCGAAAGTACACAACATGGGTACTCCTTTAATGAGGAATCAAATTTTGCATCCAACAAGTGTTTCTATTTGAAACTTGAGTAATCCCATAGAGAGATAAGTTGAAAATACTAGTTGAAAAAATAGTATTTTCTTTTTTTCCCTCTAAAATTTGATGATGTAATCTAATCTTAGTTTATTAGTTCCACTACTATTTTATAATTTCCTTAGGAGGCCCATTTTAGACATCAAAATTCCCCTAATGATTTTCAAAGCATTAATTAATCTTCAATTATTATTAATGTTTATCCAGTAGCAATAATAAACAAAAGAACATCATAGGCACAAGAATTTTAGGTGGAAAACCCCCTTCGGATCAAAAACCACTGAACACTTTTATAATAAATTCTTTAATATTCAGTACTAACTGAAATTAAAGTTATAACTTCCTATAATTCTAGAAAATTATTCTTCTCCGGCTCCCATTGGAAGGATGCCCCAACACCCTAGTTTATTCAGTAGTCAATTGAATGGATGCCCCAACATCCTAGACCTTCCTACCACCCTAAGGTGTTCACAGGCTCCACCCTATAGGCAACTTCATGCACTTGCCTAGCACCTCCCTTCCACCCTATAATGATTAGAAATGATAGAAGAGTGTGGACTCTCATACCATGGATAATGATCCATGATACAATATGATATACAATGATTTTCTTGTACTTGAACGAACACCCAATGACACTATGACCTACAACCCAACCATGAAATCATCCCAACTGTGACTCCTATACCTCCCAACAATGCATCTTCGACTCTAGGTAGATTGAATATTTTACAATAATGACTCTTTTACAAATTTACAATGATGACTCTTTTACAAATTTACAATGATGGTTTTTTTTATAACTTTGCTTTTTGACAGGACCTGACACTTTACTCGACATTGCTTCTTGGATCACTTGTAGCTACTAAGGTATTGTTGTGCTTGCTTCAAGTAATGGAAAATTGGCATTGCATGTCCTTTTAGTATGTGTCTGAATTGTTCTAAAGTGTCATCCTTCTGGCACATGAATTAACAAGCAAGACCCAAAAAAATACAAGACAATATAATTACGTTATCCTACAAAAACATATGTCAGATATGATACTCAAAATTCAAATGCAAAAACACTAAGCATAGATACCTTTCTGTAGCAAACTTACCCTTGATTTTTAATGTGTGGTCCTTACTGTAGTGATCCTTGAATACATACTTGTTCTTGCCTTCTAGGAGTTCGATATTGAATTTATTATATCTATGTAATTTCAGATCACTAAGGTCTGAAGTTTCATCTGGTGGTATCCCTATGAGTCTTCTTTCCAACCCCATTGGTCTGATCAATATTGTATCCTTCAAAAAATAGTTATGCCCAATCTCCCATGATGACCTGATTATAGAATGGATCAGTAGAGCGAAGCTTTACGAAGTTCCATGTATCATTGTTTTGACCTTCAGCCCTGAAAACAATACCCAACAAACTACAGTCTGTCCGCTTTTTGTCACTATTTACGAAATTTCAATCCAATGCTTATAGAGAAAGCTATGACGATTTTCTCGAGGTCACCTGTTTGACATGGAATTCGGGAACCTACAAAAACCCTAACTTATTGTTATAGCACCATTTACAACTTTTGGTAGATCTGATGCTCTGATTATGGCCTAGGGCAACCCTTCCTTCCAAACATGGTCCAAAATATAAAAAACAATGTTTTATTCCCTATACGCTACTTTGACCTGTGATAAAAGCACGTACACATGGGTCAACATATACCCAACCCGCGTACATATGTTAAAACACTTAAAAAAAAACAAATCTTCATTTCGGGCAGAGTTCACAGGTTTTACCTGTTACTTGCCTTCTATTGCATATGGCCCAACTATTTCCCAATTGAAAAAACTAATTTGGAGAAGTATAAATAAACCTCCATGGGAAGGCCTTAAGGGAAAAGAGAGGAGATATTGATAATATAGTGAGATTATCCCTAATTGAGTCTAATGAAATGCATGTGCCTCCTGCACTCCCCAAAGCTTCAAGAAACCCTTTTTTCCTTGTTGGAGATATCCTTCATCTTCCTTGAGATATTATTGTATTGGTGATGGAGGAAGATTGTTGAGGCTGGGAAAGGACAAATCTGGAGGATTGTTCCGCTTGGAGCTAGAGAAGGACTCAGGTCATATTTCTCCACTTTAATAAAGGAATGTTGTTCTGAATCTGATATTAAATGTGTTTTTGCATCTATTTATATTGTAATTCGTTTATGAATCTTACATTGATGTGTAATTGTTCATTCATTTATATGATTCAAAGTTAATATCATGAACATGCTTTATGTTTCTATTGTTGTATATGTCTCACTTGAATAATTTTCAGGTTTCGAAGACATCAACAGAAGCTAAGGGTTTGCACCCTGCAGGATCTACTCAAACGTAGGACTTCCGAGTAAGGACACTCTTACACAGTTCAGTAGAATAAGCATTTAGGTTGATTGCCTGAGCATTTCTTGTTGTGGTTTGCCTTTTGCTCTGTTGGGGTTCTCAACCGAAGAACCTAGGGTGTTCTCACCCACAACACTTATATCATATCTCCAAACATATATTGAACCAAGTTATGAAATTTGGTCACACGGTTCATCAAGCTTGGTAGAAAAACAATTATAACACAAATTCCATCATGACCTATTTGAAGCAGTGAAATCCTATAATCCAAGGCTCTAAACTTGTTTCAAAACAAACCTTCAACTAATTTTGTGCCCTAACCAGACCTCAACAAAACCTTAAAATCCCTACAACATATCCTACGTTAGAAGCGCATGAAGGCCAAAACATTATAGATGCCTTCTCATAAGATAGTTCGTTGAAAAGTACTTAGTAGAGGAGGATATGAGGGTCACTATTTATAGAAATGTATTGAGTTGAGAGGGTCCTAAACGAGTGAACATTGGAGGTATTTTAGGAGCATAAAACATTATTAATTATTTACTATTAAATGACCACAACCAATTATGAGTGCCATGCCACAACCCAAAGAGGTTTTAGCCCACTAACTAGGGTTACTAACTTCAAACATAAATAACTCTCAAACCATGAAGAACTACGTGGCATGTCATATATCAACAAAAACATCTCGACGAGTAGAATCCATCTAGAAGATCCTTGACTCAGAATAAGATGATTTTACAAGTAAAATTGCCCATGGAAGATCAGGTTAGTCCCTGGTGCTACTTGGGTTGACATTAATGACAACCACTGATCAACAAGGGGTGATCATTTACATGATTTAAAATAGATCTTCGAAATAAGTGGAAAATTTGGAATCTCCTTAAATCCTAAAAAGTCATTTTTTTCTCTTAACGAAGGAAAACTTCTAGGCTTTATTATGTCTAAAGAAGGAATATGCATAGATCCAGATAGAATCAAGGTGATATCTGAATCCCATTACCATAGAACAAAAAATCCGTGCAATCCTTCCTCGGGCAGATTAATTTTGTAAAAGATTTGTCCCATACTTCTCTCAAATTGTACTTCCCTTACAGGATATGATCAAGAAGATGTCAATTTTAAAATCGGGTCTGATTGAAAGAAAAACATTTGAGTCAAGAAAACATGCAATCATTGATGCCCCTTCGTTATCAACCCCTAATTTTTCCAAACAAATCTTTCTTTATACTTTTACTTCTGAATAATCCTACGCAACAGCTGTGACTCGACCTATTGAACAACAAATCAGAGCTCCAATTTCCTTCTTTAGTTCCAATTTACAAGGAGTTGAGCTAAACTATTCAAAGGTTGAGAAGAAATCCTTTGCAGTCTTTAAGTCCATAAATCATTTGAGAAGAAATCCTTTGCAGTCTTTAAGTCCATAAATCATTTCAGGCCTTTCCTCTTAAAAGCTCATACAAAAGTGATTGTTCCTTTCCATGTAGTTAGACAATTGCCTATCCAAAAAGAATTAGGAGAGAAAAGCAAAAATTGTGTTACAACCCTGTAAGAATATGACCTAGGCATTAAATAAGCAAAAATCGTAAGGGCTCAAGGTTTTTGCAGATTGATTACTGGAGCTTATAACATTTTACCTAATGGAGATTCAGGTAATAATGTTCATATCACAAAGGTATGCCCCATCAACCTTGAATCTCAATATGCCAATTTAATTTTTTACTTAAAAAATGGGTATGCTCCATTGGAACTCAATTACAATAAGAAAAGACTCTCAGACTTAAAGCTAATCAATATCAATTGGTCAATTATGTCTTGTTGAAGAGGAATTATGATTCTGCTTTGCTAAGATGTCTAGAAAAATTTGAAGCATAAAAGGCATTGCAGGAGCTACATGATGGACTAGCTAGAAAAAATTATGGTGGAGACACCACTTCTCATAAGATTCTTCTTTTTGGATGCTATTAGCTGAATCTATTCAAGTAAACTCATGCCTATGTCAAAAAATGTAAATTTTATCAAACTACTTCAAGAAGACAAAAGAAACCAACCTTACTGACTCTGCAACCAGATAACAATTAGAAACCTTTTGAAAAATGGGGACTGGACATAATAGGTGAGATTGTTCCTAACTCTTCCAAGAAACATAAATACATCTTGACTTCTATGAACTATTTCACCAAATGCGTGGAATCAATAACCCTAAAGGTGGCAAATTCTCAAAATATTATTGATATTATTAATCAGTTTATTGTTACCAGGTTTCATCTTCCTTATGCCCTTCTGTTTGATAATGCATCTATTTTCCAGGAAATACTATTACTAAATTTTCTTTTAAAAGAGATTTTAAAATCAATTATTCTACAAATTATTACCCTCAAGGAAACAACTTAGCAAAGTCTACTACTAAAAACCTCATTAGAATAATCAAAAGAATAGTTGACCAAAATCAAAGAATTTGGCACAGATCTTTAGTTTTTTCTTTATGAGCTGACAAAATGACTCAGAAGGTCTCTATAAGAACTTATTATTTTCAATTAGTGTATGGAAAAGAAGTTATTCTACCTCCTAATCTAGTTATTCCATCACTAGCCCTAGTGAAATCCATTGCAGAAAAACCTTCTTCTTCTTTACAATTAAGAATTTCCCAAATTCTTAAGGTAGAGGAAGAAAGGGATAAAGCTAGACAATCCATGATCGTCATCAAAAATTGGTTAAATCTTCATTTGATGTAAATTTAGTTAATAACAAAATTTTTGAAATTGGTGATCTAGTTCTGAAATGGGACAAAGATCACGAAGAAAAAGGAAAACACACAAAGCTCTAGAAATCATGGCTAGGCCTATTTCAGATCATCGAAAAACTAGGCCCATCAACCTTTATCCTCCAAGATTTACAGGGAAAGAGGGATGCTCTTCCCGTTAATGGGCTAGTTTTGAAAAAATATTTTTCTTAAGGATACCTATCATCCTGTAAATATGTAAATAATCACATGTATATACTATTTTTTTGTAACTTTGGTAATGTTAGGTAATACACCTTTTTCTTCACATTGGGGTCTCCCATCATTTACATGAAATTGGACTGATTAAAGAAGAGATCTTAAAGAGAAAATTATAACATTGAAGTTTAGTATTACATCTATTACAAAGCTCTAAAATCTATATATCCATTAAATTGTAAATGTTTCATAACTTGAAAGCTTTATGAAATTTTGTTATCCTATGATTGGCCATGAAACAAAAATATTTAAAAATTCAAGCCTATTGTGAAATTTTAGCATATTTTAGCTTCAATTATCATCCATTAATCTTAAGGAGTGAATATACCTCCCCATCCACTAATTTTAAAAAATTTAGAGTGTAATTCAAAAATATATAATACTTGAAAGGTAGGAGGTCTCAACATGAGTCGACTTACCATGCTCATGGGAAACCAATGATAATGACATTATCAACATTGGTCACCAAACTAGGATAATGGCTCACGGTTATATAACCATAAGACAAGAGGTCTCATCATGAGGCGACCTATTCAAATCATTATAACTTGTGAATGGCTTTCAAGCAAACTTTAAAACGAAATTATAAAAGAAAATATTAAATACCTCTGAGAATATTAGTAGAAGTGGATGGGATGTGGGTATGTCTTTGGTTAAATGGTAACCTTATCAAGGCTATGGACGTGTGCTGGTAGCAGTGCCTCTACTAGTGACAAAAAAGGTCTGCCTTAAAAGGTAAGCTTCTATGGTTCTTAACTTTATCTTTATAATAGATTAAATGGCCAACAAGGGTAATAAATATTTTTATCAATAAACAGGTTATGAGATAATTCACAAAATGATGACTTATTTTATTCAAAGTAATCTTTATCGATCAAAATTTCAAGTATCTTTACCTTTCTAAGTATTTTCTTTTAATAGTTTAAGACTTCATTTACTTTTTAATACAGATAACTTCTTCGCCCAATATGTCACCAATTGTTGTACTACTCAACAACACCACCCCCCCCCCCCATTAAGGTTAATAGTAGAACTAATAAATAATGGGGACCCTTTTTATTTAGTATAAAATCTCGTAGTTTTAATAAAATAAGGCAATAATAATTTTATTTCCCCAACAAACTTGACTAAATGAGAAATCTTCATTGTCAGAGCCTTCATATCGAAGCTTAGGCCCATAAGACATATTCACAAATAAGTTACCCATATGATTTTGTTTAAAATCTATTATCGACAAAACTTTATCGGAATATTTTAAATATTGTAACATGTCCCCATAGGATAAGTTGTGATAAAACCTTCCCCAATTAAATTTTTCAAGTATTTTAAGTCTAAAAGTAATAAAACGCTTCTTTACGAATATAATAATAAAGGCCTGACCCCACACGATTAACACGTAGCATTATCAAATCTTCTAAATATCGAAATTTTCAATGTGAGCTTCACTCTAAATACTCCATATCCCGATCCCCTGATCCTCCGATGTCTCTTTTTCGCCCATCCTCTAATAAATGACATCACCAATACTGCAATATCCTCACATCTTCGACACTCCAGTATCCTCATAATGTCGATCTATGGTATTCCCAATCCTTCGATCTCTGATCAACTCCCCCTATTCACATCAGAACTTTAATATTGGGACCTCCAATCAGATATCACTCTTTCCAACCCTTGATATCAAATCTTCAATACAGGACTTCCGATATCCCTTCATGTTTATATTTTTCAGTCGTTACATTATAATAATAAAATCCTATTGGAGAGTGAGAATATCACATGTTTCAATGATACAACGATAAGATTTTTGTTATATAATTCTCCGATATGTTTATGTGTACGAAAGCCCATGTGAATCCACGTTTTATCATTTAATGGCGAAATGTAATGAATTTATGATTTCAAAGTTCTAAATGATTTCAATATTGCGACTCGATATCAATAAATATTGCTCATAAAAGACATAAATTGATATGAAATTAGTTATTCTATCTAAGGAATTTTTCAATTAAGGAAGTCTCCACTTATTCCTATGTTTTCCTTTATAGGTCAGTCCCGATAAGGGAAGCTCAACATAAATGTCTAGGGAAACTAAACCCAGGAAGAAACTCATTGTTCAACAACAACCAGTTTCTCCTTCACCTAAAGCTACCAAAATGCCTGCATTATTCTCAAACACAACCTGCACTCCTGATGCTAGAATCTATTCTTTTGGAAGCCATTTATAAATTTTTGAAGATGAATAACCCAAGGTGATAGAGGAAAAAGCCACAACTGAGGATTCTGCCCCTGTTTCTAAAACTACTTATAGTGACATTGCCAATTCATTCCTGCATAAGATTGCAGCCCAGCCCAACATCCTGCCTTATATAGATATGGTTAAATGGGTTATCGACCATTTGCATATTGCAGAAAGGAATTTCATGACTGAGAGGAACACAGTTATTGCGTCATTCACCAACAGAGATTTGAGCAAGATGTATCAGTTACCGCAACCCGAGAAAAAATACAACAAGCCGTTTTTAGAGAAATTCATGAAGTAAAATGAGGATCAGTTATAGGTCATAAAAGGATGGAGAAAGGATCCCAACAAACACAAGCATGACGATAAGCGAATCTATGCTATTTCTTCCATTTCCATTTCCGAGCCATTTTGTTATATATCTGCTATGATGTGTAGAATTTTTGGTTATCTTAATACCTAGAAATTCTCAGGCCAGTAGGTACCTGTTGATGGTGCTAGACCCACCAACATGTCAAGGGGATATCCCTAGTAAGAAGTCCCAATTAGACCTCAGACCATTTGGTGAACATGTCCCAATAGTGGGTCCGAAGGTAATGCCTTGATCGTGATGTCCCACAGAGGCAAGTAGAATAACTCTGTCAACAGCAAGGTCTGGCTGATGCAGCGAGTCAAGGAAGGTGTGTGAGAGGTTCCAATACTTCGAAAGGGAAGGAGGTGAAGTTGAGTTACAAGTTGAAATGGATCAATCCCAACTCGGCTAGGAACACACAACACAAAGGACATGCAAAACATCCAGTGGAGCAGTCCACTCGGATGCAGCAGTCACATAATACAAGGTAAGATAACACGTACAACACTCACGGAATAGTCCAAGACGAGTGTGATGGTTGTTATAGCAAGGTTCAAGTGAAATATTTGTATGATGTCTGTAAGACCAGTTGACATGGATGGTGAAAACATTAACAAAATATGCAACACATTAACAACAAGATTCATATAATTGCATGTGTATCAATTCATACACAAATACGTAAGTTAAACAACACATATCATTAAAGAAACCAGAGTAGTCCAACTACAATAACAACATATGCATGAAAATGTCATGGCCCTTATTATATAAAGGAGTTTAAGTCACAATCATACAATACATCCATGTAAACCTGCTAGCCCTAATAGTGGAACGTTACAGCCAAATCCGCTTTCTCCTCCAAAGAGATGTACTAGCTCAATGCAGTGGAGAAGCCAAGGCACATTACAATACTATCCAAGCCTTCCTCAAAATAGTCTTAGTAGAAGCTTAGCTAACAAAAAGCCTACACAATGAGTTATGAGGGACTATTTATAGCAAAGGGTGGGGTGACCCTTGACATTCCCCTTTGTGACCATTCAACTACCCCCATGACTCTTCACCTACTCTATGATTGTTACAACCATTATTGACACTTGACTTACACTTGACATGACTCAACATTACAACGCACATGTACCCATGTGAACAATGGCTTGGACAAACCAAACTAGACATCATTCGAACTTAGACAACCATAGAAGTCCAACTGCTCGACATCCTCATGCTGATCAATAGTGACATATTGATCCTAAGATTGGTAGTCCTTGAGAGTATCTATGTGTTCTGCTATGGCATCCGTCTGGAACTTGAACATTTCCTCCATAGCATCTGGGTACACTACTTGGGCTCCTCTACCCAACTCATCTCTGAGCATGTGCATCACTCTCTTTAGTGTGGACGGACTAGCAACGTACTTGTGCATGTTGTTTGCGTTGATAGGCAAGTCTGGGTTGGTGGCAATGTGCATTAGCTCATCAAAGTATGAGTTAAGTTCCTGTTGGACCTTCTTCTTGGTCTTCACCTAAGTGAGGGTCCCAAGTGATGGGATCGCATGAGTGTGCACTATAACCTCCATACTTTTTAATACTCGTGCATGGGAAGCTTGTATGCTAGTGATGAGTTGTGGTAGGTCTTAATATTTCTAGATCTGGCTCTAGATACATTCTTCCAGCTCGACCGCATTGGCCTTCATCATATTTGGAAAGTGAAGTGGGGCTCCCTTGTACTTCATCATCCATGCTCATATGTTATCAACAGTAGTATGTATGTTCTTCAAGATCCGTACTCTTCTTTCACATCTCTGCTACCATCTGTGGAGATGAACGACTACTTGATGCATGATATCAAACTTGGAGTACAATGCTTGCATACCTATGTCTAAGGGCAACACCTCATCCAGTATTTCCTTCTTCAGTTCAGCTTAGGTGAACATTGTCACCAAGTCTCCTCCTCGCTTGGCCACCTGTAGTTCCTTCACCATTCAGTCATTCTCAGCTATGAGAAAATGAACACTTGAGCTAGTGACTTTGCCATACACTCTAGTTTCATCTGCCAATGTAGTTGGATGCTTGTGCACATTAATCACGATCACTTGCTCTTCAAATTGCACAGGGTATGTTTGGTCTTCCAGAGTCGGTACTCTCTGAGATTGTAGAACTCTGTGATGAGATTCGTCAAAGGAGATGTGCGTATCTTTGCTTCCAGTTGACCACCAAGGATCTCATTGCCTACTTGGTAGTCCGAGACTTGCTCATCATTTGGATGCATTGAAGCAGGTGAGTCAACCTGTCTTTGGTGAGGCATGAGGTCAGTGTCCTGTTCCAACTCCTTTTGCTCCATGTCTGCATCCAAATGTTCAAGAGCCTGTTCTATCTCATTAGCAATTTCTTGCCCTTGCGAGGGTTCACCTTGTTCATGTGATGCCAGCTGTTCAGAAGAATCAACTATTTGTACGGGCACTGCTTCGTCTATCTTCACATGATGCGGCCCCTACTGAATTTTCTATTGCTGCACTTCCTTCTCATGTTGGCATGGCTCTTGTTCTTTCCGGAGTTGCTCCCTCATCTTATGCAACTCCTTCTTTGCTTCTTCCATTCTCTGCTTATCCCTTTGCCTTTGCACGATTCGCTTGTCGCATTGCTACCTCTTCTATTCAATAGCCATAGCTTCTTGTTCTACAAGTGGATCTACTCAAAACTTGCAGCTTTGCTCCTCTTCCATGAAGTTGACAATCTTTCTCTTCCCTTTGTCGCATGTAGATATGATTGGCTCTGTTGTTTCTATTGTTGTTGCTATTGTTGGTGTTCTCCATGATGTTGCTTCATGCTATTGTGCTAACGACTCTACGGTGAAACCGACCTATTCATTGGGTCTGGAGGAATTTAAGAAATACCTTCATAAGTCCTTGTCATCCCAATGACATGCCCCATGGATCCAATTGAACTGAACTCTCATGCAGTGATCCTTCACAATGCAATGTGGATTATATGGGGTGGAGATTCAGAGGTCGAACAGTTACTTCTTCATCTCCTCAGCTTCGACATCTTCTTGCTTGATGCTCCGATCTCGTATAACCCAATCTATAACAAAATGGTGGGCCAAGGTGCCTTCTTCTTCCCCTACATCCTAGCTATTAATCCTACTGAGATATGATACACTACTTCCTGCATGACAAGCACATCCAAAGAAAACTTTGGTAGAACATGTGGAGGCTTCTCCACACTAAACACTCGGATGAATGTGCCATCTGGTGGGGCATACCAATCTTAAATGCCTAGCAATGCCTTCATCGCTTCTTTTGACATGCAGGGTGGATCCTGTTCGAATATCAACATGTACACTAGGGTGACAAGATGGTTGGGCAGCCGTATGATCACTCCTTTGAAGCTACACTCGGATAATAATTTGAAATATGTGCTCACAACAGTCTTCATCGGTGACCATGCCCACTCTAAGCCTGGGAACTCTTGTCGGGCACAGACTGCATCTAGAATGTAGGTGGGCATGTAAATATTTTTATGTATGCCTTCAGGTGACTGTCGAGCCTTTGTGACTTACTCCTTCACCTGATGAGCTAGTATGCCAGACTAGTTGCATGGTCTTCCTTCTCTAGCCACTTGGTCCAACGCGACCACCCAACTCTAAGGGAAGGTCTCAGTGCTCTCTTGGCCACTCAGTTGACATGCAAATATGACAAAGTATTGGTATGCCTTCCTCAATATCTTCGTCTTATAGATCTGATTGGGGGTCATCCTAAAACAAGCTGGCTCCTTTACCCAATCCTTCACAATGTCTATGGAGTGGCCTCTATTGTTGGACAAGCTGAATAGGGGATTCATGATAGTCATGGTCTTAGTCATTTGATACATCTCATCGTAATCTCATGCCCAGAAGTTTGCAAGGTTCGTCCCACCGACATTGCTCAAGGTCATCATCTCGGGGTCAGTGTGAGAGACGATCCAGTGAATCATGTCCTCGCATGGGAATGCGGGGTATCTGTATGAAATCTATTACAAACCAGACTTATGAATGCTTATGTACACCTGACGGTGTTCAAGGTCTTCCCCAAAAGTACCTACGAATGTTTCATTCACCTCTTGCCACTTCATTTTGATGTCCTTGTCTAGATACAGCGTCGTGTCTTCATATATTAGTAGACCACAGGACACTTGCTCAGCTGCTGCTCCAACTGCCATACCATCAATGTCCTGAGATCATGTTCTCTTGGAATACATTGAGATAGATGAACACCTTAAAGATATGGAAACGAGCAGCATGCATGGGAAGAAATATGTCTGGGAAAACAAAGAAAATTTGCAGAAGGACACATCACATACTTGGGAAACTGATGAGCAAGATTGTGCAAATTTCTTGGGGAGGCTGAGTGACTAGCTGCCAGAATTGTGCAAAAGGCAGTCTGTACTAATAGGGAGGATGGACTGGCTATTGGATTTGAAAAATGCGCAATCCAATTGGGCATTTGGTTGTTGGGATTACACAATGCACAATCCTAGTTGGAAAGGATTGCTAGCCCAGGGGAAGATTTGTGCAAATTCTTAGGTCGAGCAGTCACTACCCTCCAAGAATGCGCAAATCAGTCCAAGAGGCCAATTTTGGGACAAAATGCACAAATATGGAGAGGAAGGTGAGCCTTCCTTCTCCAGATTGCATAATGTAGCCTTGGTGAAGGTAGAGACCAGGTGAAGGTTAGCCTGACTCGCTAATGGGAACTAAAAGCAAGTAAGTCGATGAAATGCATGGTGACACTAAGTGATAGTAGAAGTGATAAACAGTGCATGCAAAACATGAATGGAAGAATCAACAAACAGATCAACAGGCATGTGGGTGAGGCCGTTCTCCAGTTGGACAAATATCCATGCAAAACAGTTTCATGCATGCGAAAATAGTGAGATAGCGACGAAAAATTGAACAGAGCTAGGACAAGATAAAATATATGTGAATGACAACAGGGATTCAAATAAATCAAGCAAACAACACTTGCACAAGTGAACACACAAAAAGCAACAAAAATGATGAAAAAGGAAAGTTGAGGCTACCTACCCGTGAATAGTTGATCCAGATATCTCGAAGAGTCCTGGATGTGTTGTGGGATGTCAAATCTCCAAGATCGATGTGAATGAATGAGCTCTAATGCATCGAAGAAATAAGTTTGGTCTCAATACGAGCATGCCACAAATCTAGGAAAAAGAAACACTTGGAGGGAAACTTCTAAAACAACTTCACATGTTACCCTCGATTGCTAAAAAAAGCTCCTTGAACCATGGGATTTCTTTTGCATGTTGTCTCTTTCTATTCCAAGAAGATCAAGTGATCCATGCATGCAAGTCAAGAATCCTCGGTCCTAAGTGGAACTAGTCAACTGGACTGTCCATTCATGCCAATGCTTAACTGCTTAGGAAAATTACACATTCCTGACTGTAAGTTGGACTGACTACACAAGGGGATTGTGAAATTTTTGGGTAGAGCAACTGACTACTACCCAGATTTGTGCAAATCCTAGGTTGAACAACCTACTAATGGGAAAAATTGTACAAATCCTGCTATGAGGGTTGGCTGGCAGGATTGCGTAATCCTGGAGATCAGTAGGCTGTTAGAGAGAATTGCAGAATTGCTAGAGGGAAGGTTGGCTACCCTCCAGGAATGCACAATTTTTAAGCAGAAGCTACTCATCCTGCAGCTGGACCAAGTCCAGGTAAGTGGCCTCTGAGGGGAATGGATAGTTTGTGATCGACAAGTTTCCTTTGTGCGAGGAAAACAGTGAAGCTTGAGTACTTGACGAAGCAAGAAAAAGTGTTATGCAAGGTTGGTAGGGGAGTCTCCAAAACAAGCTATGGCAAAGTTTTGGAGGTTGGTTGTAGCTGCTACAACACTTGGCGATACACTGGTAGAACTCCAACTCTCTCAATGGACCTTGTTCATGAAAACTAGTCTAACACCTCCATAAGTATTTTTAGTTCTTAGTTCATCTTGGCTTGACACTAGCTTGACGTAAGATGTAGCATCTGCCAAAATCTTGGTCAATTGACACACATTCTAAGCCAAGGAAACACAGTTGTTTTGATTGGGGTTGAGAGGTATATAGGTGCACAAGCGGTATAGTCGTCAGAGTCTTAATTTCATCTCTGGTGTTGCTCCATTGCTAGCAGGCCTGGGCAGTACCCCGGTGGAGTCACATAGGAACAAAAGCATGGTTGCGTTACCAGTGAGCCTATTCAGTACCCCAGTGGAGTTACTCGCATCACCTCCTTGAGTAGGAAGCCTTTCTCTTCTTTCACCTGATTCATTTTTCATTTTCATTGTCATTGTGCATAACACTTATTCATTTCAGAGGTAGAAGAGGGATCCTAACTTATTGAGAGCAGAATTGGTTGTTCCAACAGAGAATTATTTTATTGTATCTCTGACATGCCTATTAGTGTTTTCCCCCTCACCTTACTCTACTTGACTGGAATGACAAGGGCTAACCCAAAAATAACCGACTAGAGAAGGTGACACTAGTTAGCGCACAAGAATTGTGTTTACACCAAGGTTCACTTCAAAGAGTATGTATTTTCCTTCGACTTATCATGGACTAAGAGTAACAAGTTCATCATACAGATGCAAGATGACAAATAAACAAGTAGTGATAGCTATACAAACCCTCTTGTACTTTACCCAACTCGTTTCATGAGTCACACATGGTTTCATGCGAACTAACCTACGAATGAAACAAGTGAATGAACTAACAACAAAGCCAAACAAAAGCATAAGGAAAAGAAGAGCAAAGAAAGCAAACAATCAAGCAATCAAAGCATGATAGAAAACAAGTGTGCAAGCAAACAACTGAAAGAAAACACTACTCTTACTCTTACACTAACAGTGCATGGGCTTGATCACGTGAAGTGATACTTCCAATGCAAGCCACCAGCGCATTGGTAGATCCATGTGGGTGAAGACTTGGTCTATGAGTAACCCAGTTGTATAGACCAACATACGAGAAAGATATAACAGTGAAGATAGCCACACTTTGTGTTTCAAAGTTCCCACGGGACATAAGTGAGTGCATATGCATGATGGACAGTACGTGGACTTATCATGGTGTTGTGTGACACTATGTGCAAATTTGAAGAAAAAGCACACTCTTGACTAAGACATGCAAGAAAACGAAAGAATGAGTGCTTGCAATGTAAGACTCCTCCAATGCATGAACAATGGGATTGTGTAGTTCGAGTGGAGGAAGTGTGGTCTGTGAGTGGGATGGATATTCAATGTATACAGACGAGTGATGAGGACCCTTGGGTGATTGAACAGTTTCATGATCGGAAGTAAGACTAACCTTAAGAGAGTGAGGGCCTAAAATAAAAGTTAGCTCGGGCTAAAGTTCCTTGACAGTCTTAGGTGTCTCAACTCCATCATTAGGTAGATCATCATACGTTGGTGGCTTTGAAAAATCAACTACGATAAATTCGTGATCCTGATCAAAATTGGAAGCAAATGGATCACGAATGCCACGATTAGAAAAATCAATGAATTCTTCGGCATCCTCATGATCAGATGAATCAAATAGAGGGGTAGATGAAAAGTGAACAAAATCATCCTCTTTGTTTCCGGAAAAGACAAATGAAGGATCAAGTAGATTTTCAATGAGTAACTTATCCACTTTGTTGTCGAATGATGGACTAACATCCGGTGAGTCCTGCGAGTGATCAACAATGGGTGCATCCGTAGATGAAGACACACATGCAAAATCATGGATGGAAGGTTCACTAAATAGGTTAGGAAAGAATGGAGGGGGCTCGAACATAAGGGAGTCATCCTTCACCGAGTGTTGATGTTCAAGCTCCCACTCATACTCTTCATGAATGACAGCGGATGCTGGTTGTGCAATACCAACTCCGTTAGTGGGTTGTTCCTCATTCACAACAAGTGAAGATTCTGGAATGGACGAACACAAGACAACATCATCTGGAGGAACACCTGAGTGCAAAGATAGAGGTCAAGGAAAATAATGCATATGGGAACTCGAAGGACTCACAAACAACTCTGCATGAAAATTGAGTGTAGTGATGTTGGGAAGGTGTGAAGGATGAACAGATGTGTGAACATGATCCTCAACATCACTGGGCGATGGTGGAATAGTTGAATGAGAGGGAGGTGGACACTCCATTGAGACAGTGCCTTCTCCCACATAGGATTGTGTAGTTCCATCAACGAAGAAGGTCGGGTGAGGCTTGACATGAAGCTTTCTCTTAGTACGGGAATATTTCTTAAGGAAATACTTGAACCGGTCCCAAAGATAAGAGAACTTCATCTAGCTCCTCAGAGCTTGAAACTGCAAGTCATGGAAGTGCTCCCAAAAATCAATAACAGATTCATGCAGAGCCTTTCGTTACTGTAACAGTTTCTGGTCAAGATACTCTAGATCAAAATGATAGAACGTGTCTTTGATAAGATCACAGAAGTTCTCACATGAGTGCAAGGTGTCAGCCAGTAGGCTCAGCACCCAAAAAAATGGAGATTCGCGAAGTGTGTATGCAAGCAGCAAACTAGCTTGTTCGACAGTAAACTCATCTTCCTCATAAATCATGGAAAGAAAGTTATGTAAGTGCTCAGGCTAGGCCACTTCGCCTTCACCATCATACGTGTGAGTGGAAAAGAGATCAAACAGCTTCCCCCAGATGGAGACATCTTCACGATTCAAAAAACACCTCGGGAGAAGAAGAATGCAAGATTCCATGAAAGATATGCAAAGGTTCAAAACTAGATGAGAGGACACTGCTTGTCATCAGGCCCTCCTTCTAGCACCATAAATGTTGACAGTGCTAGACCAGCCAACATGTTAAGGGGATCTCCTTGATAAGAAGTTGCAATTAGACCTCAGACCATTTAGTGTAGGAGTCCCAGCAATGGGTCATAATGTAATGCCTTGACGGTAGGGTCGCACAAATGCAAGTAGAATAACTCTGTTAGCAACAAGGATGTGACTGATGCAGTGAGTCAAGGAAGGTGTATGAGAGGTTCCAACACTTCGAAAGGGGAAGGAGGTGAAGGTGAGTTACAAGTTGAAAGGGATTAGTCCCAACTCGGCTAGGAACCCAAAACACAAAGAACATGCAAAACTTCCGACAGAGAAGTCCACTCAGATGAGGTAGTCACATCATACAAGGTAAGATAACATGTAAACACTCATAGATTAGTCCAAGATGAGTGTGAGGGTTGTTATAGAAAGATTCAACTAAAATTTCTGTCTGATGTCTGGCAGAGCAGTTGACATGGACAGTGACAACATTAACAACATATGTAATAGATTAACAACAAGATTCATATAATTCCATGTAAATCAGTTCATACACAAGTATGTAAGTTAAACAACACATATCATTAAAGCAACCGAAGCAGTCCAAATACAATAACAACATATGCATGAAAATGTGTTGGCTCTTATTATATAAATAAGTGTAAGTCACAATCATACAATACATCCATGTAAACTTGCTAGCCCCAACAGTGGAACGTTATAGCCACATCCGCCTGCTCCTCCAAAGAGATGTACTAGCTTCGTGTAGTGGAGAAGCCAAGGCCCATTACAATACTATCGAAGCCTTCTGCAAAATAGTCTTAGTAGAATATTGGTTGACCAAAAGCCTATACAATGAGTTATGAGGGACTATTTATAGCAAAAGGTGAGGTGACCCTTGAAAATCCCCTTTGTGACCATTCAACTACCCTCATGACTCTTCACCTACTCTATGATTGTTACACCCACTCTTGACACATGACTTACACTTGACATGTCCTAACATTACAACGCACATTTACCCATGTTAACAATGGCTTGGACAAGACAAACTAGACATCATTCGGACTTAGACAACCATATAAGTCCAACTGCTTGACATCCTCATGCTGATCAACAACGACATATTGATGCCAAGATTGGTAGTCCTTGAGAGTGTCTGTGTGTTCTGTTGTGGCATCCGTCTAAAACATGAACCTTGCCTCCATAGCATCTGGGTACAATGCTCAAGCTTTTCTATCCAACTTTCCTTTGAGCATGCACATCATTGTCTTTCGTGTGGCTGGACCAGGAACGTAATTGCACATGATGTCTGCACTAATAAGCAAGTCTAGGCTAGGGGCAGTGTGCATCAGCTTGTCAAAGTATGATTCAAGCTCCTAATGGACCTGTTTCTTGGTCTTTGCCTAAGTGAGGGTCCCAAGTGATGGAATCACATGAGTGTGCACTATAATCTCCATGCTTTTGAATACTCGTGCATGGGAAGCTTGTATGCTAGTGATGAGTTCTGGTAGGTCTTAATAGTTTTGTATTTGACTCCAGATACATTCATGCAGCTCGACCGCATTGGCCTTCATCATAATTAGAAAGTGAAGCGGGGCTCCCTTGTACTTCATCATCCATGCTCGTATGATATCAACGGTAGTATGTATGTTCTTCAAGATGTGTACTCTTCTTTCACATCGCTGCTGCCATCCATGGAGATGAACGACTACTTGATGCACGATACCAAACTTGGAGTATAATGCTTGCATACCTATGTCTAAGGGCAAAACCTCATCCAGTATTTCCTTCTTCAGTTCAGCTTAGGCGAACATTGTCACAAAGTCTCCTCCCTGCTTGGCCACCTGTAGTTCCTTCGCCATTCAGTCATTCTCAGCTATAAGAAAATGAACACTTGAGCTAGTGGCTTCAGCATACACTCTAGTTGCATCAGCCAATGCAGCTAGATGCTTGTGCACATCAATCACGATCACTTGCTCTTCAAATTGCACAGGGGATGTTTGGTCTTCCGGAGTTGGTACTCTCTAAGACTGCAAAGCTCTGTGATGAGATTCGTCAAAGGAGATGTTGTGCATCTCTTCTTCCAGTTGACCTCTAAGGATCTCAGTGCCTACTTGGTCGTCCGAGACTTGCTCGTCATCTAAATGTATTGAAGCAGGTGAGTCAACCTCTCTTTGGTGAGGCATGAGTTCAATGTCCTATTCCAACTCCTGCTGCTCCATGTCTGCATCCAACTGTTCAAGAGCCTATTCTATCTCGTGAGAAAATTTTGTTGTTGTGAGGGTTCACCCTATTCACGTGATGCCAGCTATTCAGAAGAATCAAGTACTTGTAATGGCCTACTTTTTCTATATGCACATGATGCGGCCCCTACCAAATCTGTTGCTGCAATGCTTCCTTCACATGTTGGCGGGTCTCTTTTTCTTTCCGGAGGTTCTCCCTCATCTCATGCAACTCCTTCTCTACTTATCCCTCTGCCTTCACACAATTCTCTTGTCACATTGCTACCTCTTCTGTTCAATAGCCCTAGCTTCTTGTTCTATACATGGATCTACTCGAAACTTGCAACTTTGTTCCTCCTCATTGCGGTCGACAATCTTTCTCTTCCCTTTTTTGCCTGCAGGTATGCTTGGCTCTGTTATTTCTACTATTGCTACTACAACTGGTGTTCTCCGTGATGATGCTTCACACTGTTGTGCTAACCACCCTACAACAAAACAAACCTGTTCATTGTGTTTGAAGGAACTGAAGCAATACCTCAATGGGTCCTCCTCGGCCCAATGACATGCCCCATGGATCCAATTGAACTGAACTGTTATGCAGTGATCCTTCACAATGCAATGTGGGTCATATGGGTTGAAGCTTCAGAGTTCAAACGGGTACTTCTTCATTTATTCAACTTTGACATCCACTTGTTTGATGCTCTAGATCTCATATGACCCAATCTGTAATAGAAGAGTGGGCCAAGGTGCCTTCTTCTTCCGATGTAGTCTAGCTGTTAATCCTACTGAGATATGATACGCTACTTTCTGCATGACGACCACGTCCAAAGAAAACTTTGGCAGAACATGCAGAGGCTTCTACGCACTAAACACTCAAATGAACATGCTATCCAGTGAGGCATACTAATCTGCAATGCCTAAGAATGCCTTCATAGCTTCTTTTGACATGTAGGGTGGATCCTGTTCGAATATCAACCTGTACACTATGGTGACAAGATGGTTGGACAACCGTATGATCACTCCTCTGAAGCTGCACTTGGATAATAATTTGAAATATGTTGTCACAACAGTGTCCACTAGTGACCATGCCCATTCTAAGCCTGTGAACTCATGTTGGGCACAGATTGCATCTAGAATGTAGGTAGACATGTAAATCTTTGCATGCATGCCTTCAGGTGACTGTCGAGCATTCGTGACTTGATCCTCCAGCTGATGAGCCAGTATGTCAGATCAGTTGCATGGTCTTCCTTCTCTAGCCAGTTGATCCAGTGTGACCACAAAACTCTAAGGGAAGGTCTCAGTGCTTGCTTGGCCACTCAGTCTACATGCGAATATGACCAAGTATTGGTATTCCTTCCTCAATATCTTCGCCTTATAGATTTGATTGGGATTCATCCTGAAACAAGTTGGCTCCTTTACCCAATCCTTCATAATGTCCCTGGAGTGGCCTCTACTATTGGGAAAGTTGAATGGGGGAAGTAATGACAATCATGGGCTCGGTCATTTGATACATCTCATTGTAATCTTGTGCCAAAAAGGTTGCAAGCTTCATCCCACTCACATTGTTCAAGGTCATTGTCTCGGGGTCAGTGTGAGAGATGATCCAATGAATCATGTCTGCACATGGGAACGCGAGGTATCTGCATGCAATCTTAACTATACAAACTGGACTTATGAAAGTTCACGTACACCTAACAGTCTTCAAGGTCTTCCCCAAAATTACCTACGAATGTTTCATTCACCTCTTGCCACTTCAGTTTGATTTCCTTGTCTAGATATAGCTTCGTGTCTTCATAAATCCGGACACGTGTAGCTTCTGATCCAACTGCCATACCATCAATGTCCTAAGATCATGTTCTCTTGGAAGCCATTGAGATAGATGAACACTTGAAAGATCTGGAAATGAGTGGCATGCATGGCAAGAAATATGTCAGTGAAAATGAAGCAAATTCGAGGAAGGACACAACACATACCTGGGAAACTAATGAGAAAGATTGCGCAAATTTCACTGGGAGGCTAAGTGAATAGTTGCCAAAAATTCTCAAAAGGTAGTCTATACTAACTAGGAGGATGGACTAGCTGTTAGATCTACGAAATGCACAATCTAGTTGGGCAGTTGGTTGCTGGGATTGCACAATGCGTAATGCCTATTGGGAAAGACTACTAGCCCAAGGGAAGATTTGTGTAAATTCTTGGGCCAAGTAGCCACTTACCCCCAGGAATGCGAAAATTAGTCTAAGAGGCCATTTCTAGGCTAGAATGTGAAAATCTGGAGAGGAAGGTGAGCCTTCCTTCTCCAGATTGCACAATGCAGCCTTGGTGAAGGCGGACACTAGGCCAAGGTTGGCTCGACTCGCTGACGGGAAACTGAAAGCAAATAAGTTGATGAAATGCATGGCAACACTAAGTGATAGTAGAAGTGATAAATAGTGTATGCAAAACATGAATGGAATATTTAGCAAACAGATCAACATGCATGTGGGTGAGGACGTTCGCCGATTGGGCGAACTTCCGTGCAAAACAGTTTCATGCATGCGATAGTAGTGAGATAGTCACGAAAATTGAAAAAAATCTAGGACAAGCTAGAATATATATAAACAACAGCAAACATTCAAAGAAATCAAGCAAACAACACTCACACAATTGAATACAAAAAAAGCAACAGAAATGCTAAAAAAGACAAGTTGAGGCTACTTACCCATGAATAGTTGATCCGGATGTGTCAAAGAGTCCTTGATGTGCTATGGGATGTCAGAGAACCAAGATTGATGTGAATGAATGAGCTCTCATGCCTCGAATAAATAAGTTTGGCCTCAAGACATGCATGCCACAAATCTAGGAAAAAGTAACACTTGGAGGGAAACTTCTAAAACAACTTCCCATGTAACCCCCGACTACTAAAAATAGCTCCATGAATCATGGGATGCCTTTTGCATGCTGTCTCCTATTATTCTAGGAAGATCAAGTCATGCATGAATGCAAGTCAAGTTTTGCTCAGTCCCGGGTGGAACTAGTCAACTAGGCTGTCAATGCATGCCAGTGCTCAATTGCTTGGAAACAATGCACATTCCTGACTGTAAGCTAGGATGAATGCCCAAGGGTATTGTGCAATTTCTGGGTAGAGTAGCTGATTTTTGCCCAAATTTGTGCAAATCTTGGGCTGAATAGCCTACTACTGGGAAAAATTGTACAAATCCTGCTAGGAGGGTTGGCTGGCAGGATTGTGCAATCCTAGAGACCAACAAGTTGTTAGAGAGGATTGCGCAATTCCTGGAGGGAAGGTTGGCTACCCTCTAGGAATGTGCAATTTTCAATGGGAAGCTGGTCAGCTTACAGCTGGACCAAGTCCAGGTAAGAAGGCTGTGAGGGGAATGGATCGATTGTGATCGACGGGCTACCTTTGTGCAAGGAAAACACTAAAGCTTGAGTACTTGACGAAGCAAGACAAAGTGTTGTGTAAGGTTGGTAGGGGAGGCTCCAAAATAGGCTAAGGAAAAATTTTGGAGGGTGGTTGTAGCCACTACAACAATACACTTAATTGATGCTACCTCATATGGATATGTTATGGATTGGGGAACTATGTTTTCTGATACTCTAAGCACCCTAATCCTAAATTATACAAAAAAGAGTGCTTTTTATGAGAATATTGTCCCCCCTTTCTATATGAGCACCTATATCATGGATGTTATCTATTTCACCTCTGATTTTACATCTATGGTATGGAAATGGACCATAGAAGACCCTATGTCTATCCATATCTATCAGAACATACTCTAGGAATCCAAATACCAACCTCATCTCTATAAAACTTTCCATGGAGTTATGTTGCCCATCCACCAAACTTTCTTTAAGGAGAGAGATCCTAGACATTGACCTGAAGCCAGCAATGATTTATTATCAATTAGAAGATGGTTTGGAGAAGAATTATTCGCTTATATCGGGACCTTCAACAATCTTGCAAACCCTCATGTGTTGCCCCTTTATGTTCCTGATAAACTCCTAGCCTGAGATAAAGCCTACCAAACTATAAGGAATGTCCTTCCAAAGGTTATGAAAGATAATAAAAAGACAATATGCCCTACTTTTCCTATTCAATGTGGTGTCTATACTCTTGACAATTTTAGGCATGATACTCTTGAGATTAAAGAAATTCAACATTTAAATTTCCCATCTATTCTCAATAGATAATATGATTCCAATGATATTGCTGAGAATTTCATTATACAAGCAAATCTTAGGCAATTCACGAATGAGATAGAAAAATTTGATGATCTATTTGAATTAGTTTCTATCTATTTAGAGGTTGAGAAACTAGTAGTAGCATAGTTAACTCTTGAGGAATTGATTTATTTTAAGCAGTACATGAATAAAAGGACAACTCATTTTCTTATGGATTTATTGATGCTTCATCAAAAAAATACAGATAAGGATAGAGTTTCAGCTAGTACAACACAGGTCCCTAATGTATCTAAGATAAAAGAGATAGACACTTCTTCTTCTTCTCAAGCAAAAGAAACTCTAACAGACAAAAATCTAGATGTAATTTATAAAAAGAAACAAATCTTAAGAATCTGAAGACTACATTCTAGATGAAGATTACACAGACCCATGAAGTTACAGGGAATACCTCAATTACTATTAAGGCTTTCGATAAAGCTCTGGAAACTGATGATTTAAAAATCATCCCGGTATTCCTGACCTGTGAGGTCATTTTGAAAATTGAAGAAATTCCTCCTCTTAATGTTTTTTATAGTCCAAAACATAAAGTTGTGGTTAGCAGACAGAGCAAAAGAACAAGAATTAAATAGACCCAGGCTCTAGTCCCTGGTAATGCTTTCTTTGAAGTAATTTGGAAAGATGCTCAAGCTACTCCTTCTGAGGATCTTTGAAGGCTTTTGCAATTTGCAAGAGAATATTCCAATGCTACTATTGATAAAGCCTCTAAAGTACAACAACTCCTAATGGAGAAATATGAACGAATTAAGTAGTTAGAATAGGGTTTTGAGAATGAAAACAAGTAATTTCTCAACAGTGGCAAGCATAGCTTGCAAGATTGAAAAATAAATTCAATGACTTAAAGATTCAACATGAATCTAATCTGAAGAGCATGGATACTCAAACACAAGAACTTCAACAAAAGATATAACAATTAAAGGTGAATCCCGAGATAGATGAATTCAAGAAGGAAGTAGGAGAAGTAAACAATCTGCTTTCTCAACAAAAGGTTGTCTTCTATCATAAATTAGCCACTATCCATGACTTATGTCAATCAAGTGGTTCATTAGTAAGTCAATTCTCTGATATGAGGGCATACTATAGGGAAGTTGAGGAGAAGATTTCATATTATATAGAATGGAAAGATAGTACTGAGGGGAGATCAGTTGATCTCCCTAAAATTCAAGAATCACCAAAAGAGATCGTTTTCCAAGAGTGGGAAACAAAATGAAAGCATGCAGAAATGGAAATCTTTAGTGTGAGGGATATTTCAAACAATCTCACTAAATAAATCAGTGATAATTTACTATAGGCCAACCTGATTTCAGACTGCCCCGAGGATAATTTACCCGATGTGAAATTATTAACCAAAACATGGCAAGAATCATCGAAGAAGAAGGTCGAGAAATCAAGAATTTGTCAAAGGTTGAATTGGAATGCCATTGGCATTTCGTAGTTAAACCGCATAGTTAGTGGGTAATGATGAGGTGTCTCTCCGACACGACCACCCATCTGTTTCCAGCACTCAGTGATGTGCTATTCATTGCATAGATGTGCATGAAACCTTATCATCCACCTAAATTAATTCCAATGACAAATATGTGTGAACTTTGGCAACATATGGGAGAGAAACCTTCATCTCACCCATAGTCAAGTTGTTACAACTACAATCTATTAATATCTTTTTACTTTATTTAAAGTGTGGTTTTTTGAAACCACTCCAGTTGTTTATTGTACTTTTCTATATTTGTATTTTCATTAGAAATTATAAATCCCCTTCATTGATATCAAGAAGGGGTTCTGAATTTTGGCAAGAATTATTTTGGTTTGCACTATTGTAACTTGAAGTGATCTTAATAGAAAGTGGATTCATTATTGTTTCACTTATGAGCAGAGTCAACATATATCGGGTACTACTATCTATGTATTGGCACTGTGTTTATGATATTGAATGGTTATTTTAATTGTGTTTATCATATATGTTTTTGCAAGCAATTAAGCATTTATCACTATTAATGTGTTTGATTGAAATATTTTAAGTATATGCATGAACAACAATATCTTATATGTGCAATGAGTTCAATCAGATAATTAAATTAACTATTTTATTAAATTAGTAATCTTCGTTCATTTTAACCTCATAAAAGACTTGATGATCTATATTTTCATGTTAAATGTGAGATCTTTCTAAAGTCACATATATAGAGAAATATTTCTCGGGATAGATACCTTAAGTCTATTTATTCGTATTGATTAGTTTCATTCACATCATTAGCCCCAAACTTATATATTTTATCTATTTTTATATCTTTTATTAAGGGTGTTGAAGAGTCTAGGACAAAGTGGTGCTATGTGATTCTTCGTTACTTGATAACAATTTCTGGAGCCTTTTTACTTTTCTTGTTAGCTTAATCTTATTCTTCTTATTATTAATGCATATGTGTGTACTTCATCAAATCGCTACCAAAGCATAAAAACAAGAATATAAGATGTTGGCTCTTTGCCAGGGCCAAAGCCTCTCTTCTCTTGAGAGGAAAACCCTTTAGTGAATTTCTCACCCTAGACCCCTGACAATATTATTCTCCAAGAACAAGTCAAGTCCTTCTTTCTTTTTGCACCTTATTCCCTGACACTTCTTCTAGCACTTCTTCCGACACTTTGTTCTTCGGCACTTCGTCCTTCTTCTTCCCTCACTTTGTTCTCTTACTATGATTCTTGTCCAGAGATAGACCTTCCTTGAGTGAGTCTTATTGATGAGATGTTCATCTTCTATCCCTTTCTCAAGTATACTTCAACTTTGACCAACCGAGATCCTCTTGAGTGTATGATTGTTTTGTTGTTCTGTTGCCCTAATTTTCCACATGTAGAGAGTACCCTTTAGTGAATTAGGGTCTTTCTTCCTTCGCTGGAGAGAGGGGATTCTTCAATTGTCTTCAGAGGCCTTGTGAGCCTAGTATCAACCCCAAACAACACAATATTGTTGACTGCTTGTCCCTTCCTCCTCGCACGTATGACAATTTCTAGCCCTAGAAACAGTCCTTCACCTTCGATGACCTTCCTTCTTAAACCTCCCTTCCCTTTCTTCTCTCGGCCTCTCTCTTCACTAATTTTAGAGCTTACTTGAATGCATTATAGAGGAATGGAAAACCTCTATATATAGAGGTTTTTCCCTCCATTTAGGCCAAATTGTCAACCTTTTGCAGGCTGACTTGTCAATTGCTTGTATGCTGACTTGAGGACTACTAGGAGGATGATTTATTGAGTAGACTTCAAATAGTTTCCATGGTGGTGTAGCATGCTTGAAGGAGCTTCTTAATGGTGCCATTGCATAGGAGTAGACTTGACTTTTCTTGGAGATTCTCTCTTTGACTTTAATACATATTTATAAATGGTTTAACATATCCTTAAGGCCTTAAAAATTTCCTTTTGACTATTTGACTCACCTATAACACTTAAACTAGTGCTAGACCTATTTCCATGAGCAAGAAACTTGTTGAAATATATTATAAAAATAATATTTCTTTTCTTGAATAAATGCAAATATCAAAAGTAAATTTATGAAGACCAAACCTAGTTACATTTCCTTCAACACTCCCTCTTAATTAGAGAGTTATTCATACAATATTCCAAGGTGTTTGGCTATTATCAATCTTGAAGAATTCACATAAGAGAAACTAGATTTGCAATCCATCTATTATAGCATCATATTCAGCAACATTTTAATAGTGCAAGGCCTTAACTAACAACTCCATCTCTCCACAAGATCATGAGCTATAATTCTAGCGAGACCAATGATTTATAGACACCTTCAACATTGTCTCTCAATTCCACCCAGGTGTACTCTAAGTATCACCTTCTAGGAATATTCTTATCTTAGGTTCCCAGTCCTCAAATAATATCGTTCATCTTTCCTACTCTTGTCTTGGATTCCATACACATCCTCAAAGAGTATCAGATGCCAGATGATTACCTAATCCTCCCATTCTTTCTTCCCAAGTGAAGATGATAATGTTGTGTCTATATTATGTCTACATTTCCATTTATGGCCTTCATCTAGACTTACGACTGTTAGTCCTGGTCTAGTACATGACTCATGAAATGGAAAACACAATTGTCACTGCTTTGTAATTAGGGGTGATCTAAAACTCCCTCTTGATCAGGGACTTGTCAGAGCTCCCTATTAACTAGGAAATATTTCATTCATCGACAACTTCTTCTTTTTGGGTCCTTCAGCTGCTTGATCTTCTTCCTTTCTTTAATGTCATGAAGTATTTCTTCAAACTTCTTCTAGGTAGGTCACCATCCATCAATCACTTTCCTTCCTGGTTTCTCATGTCATTTTTTCCTTCGTGGAAAGTGGATTTATTTTCATTCATTAGGTTTTCTTGTCATCTAGGCTACTCATTTGGCATCTTGTCCATGCTTCAAAATATTCTTCTCATGGATTCTTCATTGTACTTGCTTGTTTACATTCTTTGACCTAGTAGCCCATCATGACTTCATCCTAATATTGCTTCAACATTGCCTTTTCTTTTGTTGGATGGATTCTTCATCACGACATCTCTGTAGATTAGAATCAGTTATTTGCACCTTTTGTATCTCCAAGGCCTTCATAGGTGTCAAAGGTCATTCCTTTGTCAGAGTGGTCTTGCCATCTTGTGGGAGATATCTTCAAATCATTCTATCAAATAGTGATTCTGGGTCATCATGGTGTTCTTCACGTGCTTGATCTCTTTCTTCATTTGCTTCTTATCACATAGATAGGTCGACCATCTTATGCTTCTTGTGAGATGATTCCTTCATTTCTTGCTTCTTGTGAGATGATTCCTTCATTTCTTGCTTCTTGGACATGTTAGCATTTCTTCTTACTTCTTAGTCAACAATCTTATACTTCTTATGTGAGCATATTCTTTTGTAAACCTTCATTGCATTATGGTACATGCCTTCGAGCATGTTCTTGGTGAAAGATATTATTTCATGATTGATCATGTTATAGAACTATCCCATGACTCAATAATATACAAATGATACCATGACTTAACCTTGATACATACATACCTCATCTTGATTCTCCTTTGATCATATTAGATTCATTTGGTTTTCCTTGGTGTGGCACTTCTTGCTTCATCTTACCTTGCCTCAATATCATCCTTTTCTTGAATCTCATTAATGGGATTCCCAATGAGACATCTGCTTTGGTCCATGAACCTTATTTTGAAGATTCCATCATAAGATCTTAAAGATCCTTGCCCTGAAAATGTTTATTTTCTTCTGATGATGGAGTCTTCTAAGATTCCTTTTTATCATCAATTTTCTTTAATCGTGGATGAGGTCCTATACTAGGTATGCTT
Organism: Pinus taeda; assembly: GCA_000404065.3. Taxonomy (NCBI): domain Eukaryota; kingdom Viridiplantae; phylum Streptophyta; class Pinopsida; order Pinales; family Pinaceae; genus Pinus; species Pinus taeda. The sequence goes on from APFE031489083.1 coordinate 225,450, forward strand.
CTTCTACATTAATATCTTTATATATATATGTCATGCTCCTATATGCAAGAAGATATTTCTACTCATGCATTTTTTTTTCTTATCATAAATAATATATCTTCATGAGTATCTAGAACTGTATGTACATCATGCTTCTAGATTCTAGAGGATGTTTCTAGCCATGCAACTTTAATGTATTCCTACATTCTCCTATCCTACTCAAAACTTTGAAAGAAGTCTAGAAGTAAAGAGTTTGACCTAGTCATAGTAGAGATCTAGAGGATCTTCCTTCTTTTTCTTCTTTCCTTCTTCTTTCACCTCTTGAGTTATGTGAGATTATTCCCACTTTCTTTTTTTGTTGTTGTCCTTCTTGAACTTAGGACAATTCCTTTTGTAGTGTCCATATTCTTGTCATCGAAAACATTGGATTTTGGACATGTCTTTGTTGTTTTTTTTTTGTGGACCAAATTTGCCAAATTTACTCTTTCTCTTGGCCATAGTAGAAAATGCTTGCTCCTTTGATCCCACATCTTCCTTTTCCTTAAGTCCAGTTTCCTCTGTTCTGCATAGAGACCAAATTTCACTGAGAGTGGTTGCTTCCTTCTTGGCATATATGCTTAATCTGAAGTTTCTCACTCCTCAAGTAGAGAATTGAGTACTACAGTGGTCATCTCTCTATCAGACATGACTTCCCCAAGCTCTTGAAGTTGATCTCTCATTTCATATATTTTCATGAAGTAGGGAGCTATTCCTTCCTTTATTATCTTCATCTTGTACAATTCATTCCTTAGAGATATTACTTCTCTGTTGTGGATACCTAGAATAGCTCTACTAGCTGATCATAAATTTATTTCGATGTCTGAAATTTGGAGACATAGGAAATGAGAGAGTCTTTGATTGATTGTATCAGAATCATTTGAGCTCTTGTCTCATCCTTATTTTAATTGGCTAAGGCTTGAGTTTGTTCCTTGGCAGGGATAGTGATATTCCCTTTGACATGTTCTAGGAGTTCATTCTCCTTGAGAAGGAGATCAATCCTCTTCTTCCATGCAAGAAAGTTATTGGCACTTACCAATTTATTGCTTTCCTTGCAAAAAGACATTGATGTATATTCAAAAGGGGACATGTAATTACTTGATAGATTTTGAGATGTAAAGGATTTTCTTCCTCCTTGAAGGCATGATGGCTTGTCTTCCTTGGATTTTGATGTTATTCAAGTTTCCATTCCTAGTGGACTTTATAGATGATGAGATTTGCTTGATGACTTGTGATGTAATGTAGGTCTTGCTTCAATATTCTCTTCTTTGTAGGTGCCTTTATGTAAGGCTCTTATTTTGGCTTTTTATATCTCCCTAATGAATGATGGACTGTATGCCCTTCTTGTCCTTGAAGTGATTGAGACTTATAGGCTTGATTCTTCAACTTTGTAGATGCTTCTCCTTGATGAGTTTTCTTGAGTTTCCCTTTCCTGGGTGTGTCACCTTAGCTCTGATACCATGTTAAAGAATCTAGGGAAAAGTGGTGTCGTGTGATTCTTAGTTACTTCATAACAATTTGTGGATTCTTCTTACTTTTCTTGTTAGCCTAATCTTCTTCTTATTATTATTAATGCATATGTGTGTACAACATCAAAGCACTACCAAAACATAAAAACAATAACACAAGATGTTGGCTCTCTAATAGGGCCAAAACCTCTCTTCTCTTGAGAGGAAAACCCTTTAGTGAATTTCTCTTATTGAAGCTTCTATTGATCAATGTCAAACCCTAGATCCCTGACAAGAGTATTCTCCAAGAAAAATTCAAGCCCTTCCTTCTTTGTTCACCTTATTCCCTAGCACTTCTTTCCACACTTTGTTCTCTTACTATGATTATTGTCTAGAGATAGACCTTCCTTGAGTGAGCCTTCTTGATTAGGTGTTCCTCTTCTAACCCTTTCTCAAGTACACTTATACTTTGACCAACCGAGATCCTTCTTATGTGTATGACTATTCTCTTGTTCTGCAGCCCTAGTTTTCCACATGTGGAGAGTACCCTTTAGTGAATTAGGGTCTTTCTTCCTTCACTGGAGAGAGGGGCTTCTTTGCTTGACTTGGGAGGCCTTATGAGCCTAGTTTCAAACCCAAACAATGCAATATTCCGCACTACTCTTCCCTGCTATCATACTCGCAAATTTCTCCTCTTCTTCCTCACACGCATGACTATTTCTAGCCCCACTTCTCAGTGATCATGGTGTTCTTCACATGCTTGACCTCTTTCTTCATTTGCTTCTTATCACATAGATAGGTCAAACATCGTATGCTTCTTGTGATATCATTCCTTCATTTATTGCTTCTTGGACTTGTCATCATTTCTTCTGACTTCTTAGTCAACAATCTTATACTCCTTATCTGATCATATTCTTTTGTTTACCTTCATTGCATTATGGTACATTCCTTTGAGCATGTTCTTGGTGAAAGATATTATTTCATGCGTGATCATGTTATAGAACTATTCCATGACTCAATAATATACAAATGATACCATGACTAAACCTTGATGCATACATACCTCATCTTGATTCTCCTTTGATCATATTAGCTTCATTTAGTTTTCCTTGGTGTGGCCTTTCTTGCTTCATCTTAGCTTGCCTGCATATCATCCTTTTCTTGAATCCCATTAATGGGGTTCCCAATGAGACATCTGCTTTGGTCCATGAACCTTCTTTTGAAGATTCCATCATAGGATCTTAAAGATCCTTGCCTTGCAAATGTTTCTTTTCTTCTGATGGTCGAGGTCTTCTAAGATTCCTTTTTATCATCAATTTTCTTTAATCGTGGATGAGGTCCTATACTAGGTATGCTTCTTCTACATGAATATCTTGATATATATATTCCATGCTCCTATATTCTAGAAGATATTTTTACTCATGCATTTTTCTCTTATCATAAATAATATCTCTTCATGAGTATCTAGAACTCTATGTACATCATGCTTCTAGATTCTAGAGGATGTTTCTAGCCATGCAACTTTAATCTATTCCTACATTCTCCTATCCTACTCAAAACTTTGAAAGAAGTCTAGAAGTAAAGAGTTTGACCTAGTCGTAGTAGAGATCTGGAGGATCTTCCTTCTTTTGCTTCTTTCCTTCTTCCTTCACCTCTTGAGTTATGTGAGATTATTCCCACTTTCTTTTTTTGTTGTTGTCCTTCTTGAGCTTAGGACAATTCCTTTTGTAGTGTCTATATTGTTGTCATCCAAAACATTGGATTTTGGACATGTCTTTGTTGTTTGTTTTTCATGGACCAAATTTGCCAACTTTACTCTTTCTCTTGGCCATAGTAGAAAATGCTTGCTCCTTTTATCCCACATCTTCCTTTTCCTTAAGTCCAGTTTCCTCTGTTCTGCATAGAGACCAAATTTCACTGAGAGTGGTTGCTTCCTTCTTGGCATATATGCTTAATCTGAAGTTTCTCACTCCTCAAGTAGAGAATTGAGTACTACAGTGGTCATCTCTCTATCAAACATGACTTCCCCAAGCTCTTGAAGTTGATCTCTCATTTCAGATATTTTCATGAAGTAGGCAGCTATTCCTTCCTTTATTATCTTCATCTTGTACAATTCATTCATTATAGATATTACTTCTCCATTGTGGATACCTAGAATAGCTCTACTAGCTTATCATAAATTTATTTCGATGTCTAAAATTTGGAGACATAGGAAATGAGAGAGTCTTTGATTGATTCTATCAGAATCATTTGAGCTCTTGTCTCATCTTTATTTTAATTGGCTAAGGCTTGAGTTTGTTCCTTGGCAGGGATAGTGATATTCCCTTTGACATGTTCTAAGAGTTCATTCTCCTTGAGAAGGAGATCAATCCTCTTCTTCCATGCAAGAAAGTTATTGGTACTTACCAATTTATTACTTTCCTCGCAAAACAACATTGATGTATATTCAAAAGGGGACATGTAATTACTTTATAGGTTTTGAGATGTAAAGGATTTTCTTCCTCCTTGAAGGCATGATGGCTTGTCTTCCTTGGATTTTGATGTTATTCAAGTTTCCATTTCCTAGTGGACTTTCTAGATGATGAGATTTGCTCGATGACTTGTGGTGTAATGTAGGTCCTGCTTCAATATTCTCTTCTTTGTAGGTGCCTTTATGTAAGGCTCTTATTTTGGCTTTGTATATCTCCCTGATGAATGATGGACTGTATACCCTTCGTGTCCTTGAAGTGATTGAGACTTATAGGCTTGATTCTTGAACTTTGTAGATGCTTCTCCTTGATGAGTTTTCTTGAGTTTCCCTTTCCTGGATGTGTCACCTTAGCTCTGATACCATGTTGAAGAATCTAGGGAAAAGTGATGCCGTGTGATTCTTAGTTACTCGATAACAATTTGTGGATTCTTCTTACTTTTCTTGTTAGCCTAATCTTCTTCTTATTATTATTAATGCATATGTGTGTACTTCATAAAAGCACTACCAAAACATAAAAACAATAACACAATATGTTGGCTCTCTAATAGGGCCAAAACCTCTCTTCTCTTGAGAGGAAAACCCTTTAGTGAATTTCTCTTATTGAAGCTCCTATTGATCAATGTCAAACCCTAGATCCCTGACAAGAGTATTCTCCAAGAACAATTCAAGCCCTTCCTTCTTTGTTCACCTTATTCCCTAGCACTTCTTTCCACACTTTGTTCTCTAGAACTTTGTTCTCTTACTATGATTATTGTCTAGAGATAGACCTTCCTTGAGTGAGCCTTCTTGATTAGGTGTTCCTCTTCTAACCCTTGCTCAAGTACACTTCAACTTTGACCAACCAAGATCCTTCTTATGTGTATGACTATTCTCTTGTTCTGCAGCCCTAGTTTTCCACATGTGGAGAGTACCCTTCAGTGAATTAGGGTCTTTCTTCCTTCGCTGGAGAGAGGGGCTTCTTTGCTTGTCTTGGATGGCCTTATGAGCCTAGTTTCAAACCCAAACAATGCAATATTGCACACTACTCTTCCCTGCTATCATACTCGCAAATTTCTCCTCTTCTTCCTCACACGCATGACTATTTCTAGCCCCAGTTCTCAGTGATCATGGTGTTCTTCACATGCTTGATCTCTTTCTTCATTTGCTTCTTATCACATAGATAGGTCAAACATCGTATGCTTCTTGTGAGATCATTCCTTCATTTCTTGCTTCTTTGACCTGTCATCATTTCTTCTGACTTCTTAGTCAACAATCTTATACTCCTTAAGTGATCATATTCTTTTGTTTACCTTCATTGCATTATGGTACATGCCTTTGAGCATGTTCTTGGTGAAAGAGATTATTTCATGCGTGATCATGTTATAGAACTATCCCGTGACTCAATAATATACAAATGATACCATGACTAAACCTTGATGCATACATACCTCATCTTGATTCTCCTTTGATCATATTAGCTTCATTTAGTTTTCCTTGGTGTGGCCTTTCTTGCTTCATCTTAGCTTGCCTGCATATCATCCTTTTCTTGAATCCCATTAATGGGGTTCCCAATGAGACATCTTCTTTGGTCCATGAACCTTCTTTTGAAGATTCCATCATAGGATCTTAAAGATCCTTGCCCTGCAAATGTTTCTTTTCTTCTGATGATGGAGGTATTCTAAGATTCCTTTCTATCATCAATTTTCTTTAATCATGGATGAGGTCCTATACTAGGTATGCTTCTTCTACATGAATATCTTGATATATATATGCCATGCTCCTATATTCTAGAAGATATTTTTACTCATGCATTTTTCTCTTATCATAAATAATATATCTTCATGAGTATCTAGAACTCTATGTACATCATGCTTCTAGATTCTAGAGGATGTTTCTAGCCATGCAACTTTAATTTGTTCCTACATTCTCTTATCCTACTCAAAACTTTGAAAGAAGTCTAGAAGTAAAGAGTTTGACCTAGTCGTAGTAGAGATCTGGAGGATCTTCCTTCTTTTGCTTCTTTCCTTCTTCCTTCACCTCTTGAGTTATGTGAGATTATTCCCACTTTCTTTTTTTGTTGTTGTCCTTCTTGAACTTAGGACAATTCCTTTTGTAGTGTCCATATTCTTGTCATCCAAAACATTGGATTTTGGACATGTCTTTGTTGTTTGTTTTTCATGGACCAAATTTGCCAAATTTACTCTTTCTCTTGGCCATAGTAGAAAAATCTTGCTCCTTTGATCCCACATCTTCCTTTTCCTTAAGTCCGGTTTCCTCTGTTCTGCATAGAGACCAAATTTCACTGAGAGTGGTTGCTTCCTTCTTGGCATATATGCTTAATCTGAAGTTTCTCACTCCTCAAGTAGAGAATTGAGTACTACAGTGGTCATCTCTCTATCAGACATGACCTCCCCAAGCTCTTGAATTTGATCTCTCATTTCAGATATTTTCATGAAGTAGGGAGCTATTCCTTCCTTTATTATCTTCATCTTGTACAATTCATTCCTTAGAGATATTACTTCTCTGTTGTGGATACCTAGAATAGCTCTACTAGCTTATCATAAAATTATTTCGATGTCTAAAATTTGGAGACATAGGAAATGAGAGAGTCTTTGATTGATTCTATCGTAATCATTTGAGCTCTTGTCTCATCATTATTTTAATTGGCTAAGGCTTGAGTTTGTTCCTTGGCAGGGATAGTGATATTCCCTTTGACATGTTCTAGGAGTTCATTCTCCTTGAGAAGGAGATCAATCCTCTTCTTCCATGCAAGAAAGTTATTGATACTTACCAATTTATTGCTTTCCTTGAAAAAAACCATTGATGTATATTCAAAAGGGGACATGTAATTACTTGATAGGTTTTGAGATGTAAAGGCGTGATGGCTTGTCTTCCTTGGATTTTGATGTTATTCTCCTTTTCCAAGTGGACTTTCCAGATGATGAGATTTGCTTGATGACTTGTGGTGTAATGTAGGTCTTGCTTCAATCTTTTGTTTTTTGTAGGTGCCTTTATGTAAGGCTCTTATTTTGGCTTTGTATATCTCCCTGATGAATGATGGACTGTATAACCTTCTTGTCCTTGAAGTGATTAAGACTTTTAGGCTTGATTCTTCAACTTTGTAGATGCTTCTCCTTGATGAGTTTTCTTGAGTTTCCCTTTCCTGGGTGTGTCACCTTAGCTCTGATACCATGTTGAAGAATCTAGGGAAAAGTGGTGTCGTGTGATTCTTCATTACTCGATAACAATTTGTGGAGTCTTCTTACTTTTCTTGTTAGCCTAATCTTCTTCTTCTTCTTATTAATGCATATGTGTGTACTTCATCAAAGCACTATCAAACCATAAAAAAAATAACACAAGATGTTGGCTCTCTGATAGGGCCAAAACCTCTCTTCTCTTGAGAGGAAAACCCTTTAGTGAATTTATCTTATTGAAGCTTCTATTGATCAATGTCAAACCCTATATCCCTGACAAGAGTATTCTCCAAGAACAATTCAAGCCCTTCCTTCTTTGTTCACCTTATTCCCTAGCACTTCTTTCCACACTTTGTTCTCCAGAAATTTTTTCTCTTACTATGATTATTGTCTAGAGATAGACCTTCCTTGAGTGAGCCTTCTTGATTAGGTGTTCCTCTTCTAACCCTTGCTCAAGTACACTTCAACTTTGACCAACCGAGATCCTTCTTATGTGTATGACTATTCTCATGTTCTGCTACCCTATTTTTCCGCATGTGGAGAGTACCCTTTAGTGAATTAGGGTCTTTCTTCCTTCGTTGGAGAGAGGGGCTTCTTTGCTTGTCTTAGGAGGCCTTATGAGCCTAGTTTCAAACCCAAACAATGCAATATTGCGCACTACTCTTCCCTGCTATCATACTCGCAAATTTCTCCTCTTCTTCCTCACACGCATGACTATTTCTAGCCCCAGTTCTCAATGATCATGGTGTTCTTCACATGCTTGATCTCTTTCTTCATTTGATTCTTATCACATAGATAGGTCAAACATCGTATGCTTCTTGTGAGATAATTCCTTCATTTCTTGCTTCTTGGACTTGTCATCATTTCTTCTTACTTCTTAGTCAACAATCTTATACTCCTTATGTGATCATATTCTTTTTTTTACCTTCATTGCATTATGGTACATGCCTTCGAGCATGTTCTTGGTGAAAGAGATTATTTCATGTGTGATCATGTTATAGAACTATCCCATGACTCAATAATATACAAATGATACCATGACTGAACCTTGATGCATACATACCTCATCTTGATTCTCCTTTGATCATATTAGCTTCATTTGGTTTTCCTTGGTGTGGCCCTTCTTGCTTCATCTTAGCTTGCCTGCATATCATCCTTTCCTTGAATCCCATTAATGGGGTTCCCAGTGAGACATCTGTTTTGGTCCATGAACCTTCTTTTGAAGATTCCATCATAGGATCTTAAAGATCCTTGCCCTGCGAATGTTTCTTTTCTTCTGATGATGGAGGTCTTCTAAGATTCCTTTTCATCATCAATTTTCTTTAATCGTGGATGAGGTCCTATACTAGGTATGCTTCTTCTACATGAATATCTTGATATATATGTCATGCTCTTATATTCTAGAATATATTTTCTACTCATGCATTTTTTTTCTTATCATAAATAATATATCTTCATGAGTATCTAGAACTCTATGTACATCATGCTTCTAGATTATAGAGGATGTTTCTAGCCATGCAAATTTAATCTATTCCTACATGCTCCTATCCTACTCAAAACTTTGAAAGAAGTCTAGAAGTAAAGAGTTTGACCTAGTCGTAGTAGAGATCTGGAGGATCTTCCTTCTTTTGCTTCTTTCCTTCTTCTTTCACCTCTTGAGTTATGTGAGATTAGTCCCACTTTCTTTTTTTGTTGTTGTCCTTCTTGAGCTTAGGACAATTCCTTTTGTAGTGTCCATATTCTTGTCATCCAAAACATTGGATTTTGGACATGTCTTTGTTTTTTGTTTTTTGTGGACCAAATTTGCCAAATTTACTCTTTCTCTTGGCCATAGTAGAAAATTCTTGCTCCTTTGATCCCACGTCTTCCTTTTCCTTAAGTCTGGTTTCCTCTGTTTTGCATAGAGACCAAATTTGACTGAGAGTGGTTGCTTCCTTCTTTGCATATATGCTTAATCTGAAGTTTCTCACTCCTCAAGTAGAGAATTGAGTACTACAGTGGTCATCTCTTTATCAGACATGACTTCCTGAAGCTCTTGAAGTTTATCTCTCATTTCAGATATTTTCATGAAGTAGGGAGCTATTCCTTCCTTTATTATCTTCATCTTGTACAATTCATTCCTTAGATATATTACTTCTCCATTGTGGATACCTAGAATAACTCTACTAGCTTATCAAAAATTTATTTCGATGTCTAAAATTTGGAGACATAGGAAATGAGAGAGTCTTTGATTGATTCTATCATATTCATTTGAGCTCTTGTCTCATCCTTATTTTAATTGGCTAAGGCTTGAGTTTGTTCCTTGGCAGGGATAATGATATTCCCTTTGACATGTTCTAGGAGTTCATTCTCCTTGAAAAGGAGATCAATCCTCTTCTTCCAGGCAAGAAAGTTATTGGTACTTACCAATTTATTGCTTTCCTTGCAAAAGGACATTGATGTATATTTAGAAGGGGGCATGTAATTAATTGATAGATTTTGAGATGTAATGGATTTTCTTCCTCCTTGAAGGCGTGATGGTTTGCCTTCCTTGGATTTTGATGTTATTCAAGTTTCCTTTTCCAAGTGGAATTTCTAGATGATGAGATTTGCTTGATGACTTGTGGTGTAATGTAGGTCTTGCTTCAATATTCTCTTCTTTTTAGGTGCCTTTATGTAAGGCTCTTATTTTGGCTTTGTATATCTCCTTGATTAATGATGGACTGTATACCCTTCTTGTCCTTGAAGTGATTAAGACTTATAGGCTTGATTCTTCAACTTTATAGATGCTTCTCCTTGATGATTTTTCTTGAGTTTCCTTTCCTTGGTGTGTCACCTTAGCTCTGGTACCATGTTTTGGTGAAAGGTTTATTCGTCTCTTATTTCATTTGAAATTTTTTATTGGTGTTTTAGGTGGGACTTAACTAATTAAATTTGTTTAGTCATTTTTAGGATGTTATAATAGATGAAGGATCGTATCATAATGTGTTATAAATGGTAATTTTTTTCCGTGGAGGATGCTTTTTACTATTACTTTACAAAAGGGAAATCACAGACTCATAGCATTTATTTATTAGATAAAAAACAATAAAGATATTTTTCTAGACATTTATTCACAATCTGAGTTTTCCCGTCGAATTTATTATTTAGTAAGATGTGTTATGAGCTAGTGTTGTGAGCCAATTGAGTACTCAAACAAGAAACTAATTAAGTCCAAAATTTTCATGTATCGGGGATTTCAATTGAGTAACTAAACAAGAAAATAATTCAGTCCAAAAATTTCATGTGAAAATAGGTTCTTTATCACTTACAATATTGGGGATTCCACCTAGCTTTACTCATTGTGTCTATTTATTAGATGAAAATAAACAAAGATATATTTATAGACATTTATTCACAATCTCAGTTTACCTAATGGATTTACTAAGTTGGCTACCCAAACAAGAAAATAATTTAGTTCAAAATTTTCTTATGAAAATAGGATCTTTGTCTCTTATCATAATCTCAATAATTCTATGAGAAAAAACCACACGATGTATATGTTGAAACACAATGAAAGAAAATTACATAATTAATATGTTGGTTAACACTTACGAATGATGGACGAAGCTCTCCAAGCCCTTTCAGCGGTTAGGGTTTCACCTTATCCAACCATTCTTTTCTTAGTTTCAATGAATATTTTACAAATCTCTTTTGTAATGGAAAAATCCAATGATTAGGAAAAAAAGGAAGTTTCTTTTGCAGGTATGGCTACCGGTCTAGCAAGATCTTCTTCAGTTTCTTACAGTTCCACGTTGAAATTTGGGTCAGGGTTTTTACATTGTGGTTTTCTATAATATAGAGGATAAGAAGAGAATTTGAATTTGCAAAGTTGGGTCGTGGTTTTGGGGAAATGCAGGTCTCTTTATGCAGCCCTGGACTCCCATTTTTTATCTGGTAATGACATCAATATCTATAGCTCTATTTTGGGTAAGGATTTTGAACTGTCCATTGCAATTTTAGAATCTTCCATCGCTTTCCTCTATTGGGAATGCCTTGGGAAAGTTTTATCATTGTTGTCTTGAAACTACAAAATTCTTCAAGGCTACCTATGCTTGAATATATGTGGAAATGAACTTCAAAAATGGTTTTCCCACATACATTAATCTGACGAATCCAAAAGATCGACTATGAGAATATTTATTTTTGGTGTCGAGCATGCTATTAAATAGGGAATGGAATTAAAAGCTACCCCAATCATTTACAGAACAACAATTACTATAAAAAGAAAACCCGAAGCCCAAATGGTGGGAAGGAGCTCAGGGTATTCACTATACAATATTTAAAGAGGATGTGCTTCAAGATAAGAAAGAACCAGAAGACAAGAAGGAAGCATGTTTGGCCAAGGAAATTACATCAACGACACCAGAACCAAAGCAAGAAATAATGAATGCCAATGAGGATTCTATCGACCCAACAAAAGTAGAGCAATAACAAATCCTCGTGGAAAGCGGAGCCCCTTTTGAAGCCACAAGGATTCTTGCAAGAACGTCATATTCTTGGGTAGATTAGGCTTCACATGCCAAAGAATGATATGCCAAAAATAGAAGAAAACATGGGCTAGACTCAATTTGGGAAGAAACGTCAAAGGAATTTCGCTAAGGAAAATAAGGATTCAGCCTTTGAAGTCATAACAGAAGTAGTGAATAACGAAATGTAAATGTATCTAGATATTGGGATTTTTTTGGAGAACTTTTAGTTGGAAAGGGTCTGAAATTTTATGTCATGGGGAACTCGATTGAGGGTTGGATTGAGCCACAATGCTCAATTTCAAACCTCCAAGGAAGATTGAAATATGTAAAAGTTTTGATCTACTAACCAGATTTTTTTTAATAATACAAATTCCTACCCATTTCTTTGAAAAAAATTAATCTTAGGGATTCTACATAATTTTTGAATTTTTTTCATAATTAATATTGTAGGTTTTAACCCCATACAGAAATTACCTGCATACGAATTCTAAAACACATAAAATAAACAATGCGAGAGCATAACACATAAAACACATGTACACAGAGATTTTCCCCTGGATCCCAAAACCGGGACTACTGGCTTGATTTTTCATTATGTTCCTTTAAATGTTATAATACATATCTATACATGCCGAAGCATCCAATACCATGGACCGAAAACCATCGTGTCCAGTACCATGAACCGAAAACCATCACATCCAAAAAACGTGTGTGAAAATCATGCACAAAACTATAGGTGGGTCCGCCCAACCAAACATAGGGTCCAAAACCAAAATTTTCTGGGGCAACGCCCCAGACCCCATAAAGTGGGGTTACGGGCGCCCCTCAAACCCCCTATTAACTAAATGGAAAGAATATGAAGGAACCCAACATTCTCCCCTTTTTTGTTTTCTTTCCACAGGGGGCCACAAGAGAGCTTAGCCATTTTTCTATCCCTGAAATACCATTGTCTCTCTACACCAAGAGAACTTCTCAGAGCTCACAGATTTTGCCAATGCATCTACGGTATTCTTCAAAGTGTCCACTTTTACCAGCAACACCTTTTTGTCTTCTATCATATCCCTCACAAAATGATACTGAACATCAATGTGCTTTGTCTTTGAATGATATGCAGGGTTCTTTGCCAAGAAAATTGCACTTTGGCCGTCACAGTCTATCCTTATAGCTCCATGTACTAATCCCATACTTGAACACAATCTCTGCAACAAACTGCTTCCTTGCTTGCATGAGTGGCTGCCATGTATTCTGCCTCTGTAGTTGATAGTGCCACTACAGATTGTTTCTTACTCATCCAACTGACTGCACCTCCAAATAGGTTAAACACATACCCACTTGTAGATCTTCTTTGATCCAAATCTCCAGCCCAGTCTGCATCAACAAAGCCACGAATATTCAACATTCTGTCCAATCCTGGTCTTCCTTGGTAGCACAAACCATAATCACTAGTGCCACACAAATACCTAAAAGCCCGCTTCACTGCTGTCCAGTGCTCCTTCCCTGGTTTTGACATAAACCTGCTCAATACTCCCACTGCATGTGAAATGTCTAGTCTAGTGCAGACTATTGAATACATCAGGCTACCACCTGCACTTGCATATGGAACACGGGACATGTCCTCTTCCTATTCTTGTGTCTTGGGACATTGTTTAGCAGATAACCTCACACCTATAGGAATAGGAACCTTCACCAGTTTACTATCCTGCATATTAAACCTCTGCAGTATTGTCTCGACACACTTCCTTTGGTTTAACCAGAGCTTCCTCTTTGCCCGATCTCTTTTAATTTCCATGCCCAAAATATAGTTTGCAGCACCGAGATCTTTCATGTCGAATTTGGAGGACAATTGGGTCTTCAAATCCTGGATAATTTCTTTGTCATTTCCAACCAGCAACATATCATCCACATACAAGACCAGATAAATAACACGGTCACCAATTAATTTAAAATACACACAATGATCTGCTTTGCTTCTGGTGAAGCCAAGTCCCCGTATAAATGTATCAAATTTCTGATACCACATCCTTGGTGACTGTTTTAACCCATACAGAGACTTCTTTAACTTGCATACCAGTTCTTTCTTACCCTTCACCGCAAAGCCTTCAGGTTGCTTCATGTAGATTTCCTCTTTCAAATCCCCATGAAGAAATGTTGTCTTCACATCCATCTGTTCTACCTCAAAATCAAAAGCAGCAGCAACAGATAAAAGTAATCTAATAGAAGTTACCTTGGCAACAGGAGAAAAAATATCACCAAAATCAATTCCCGGCACCTGGGAATAACCTTTTGCTACCAACCGAGCTTTGTATTTCTCCACCTTCCCTTCTGCATTTGTCTTCTTCTTGAACACCCATTTGCTGCCAATGGGTTTCCTTCCAGCCGGCAACTCCACCAGATCCCAAGCCTCATTTTTGTGCAAAGATGCCATTTCATCAACCATGGCCTCTTTCCAGAGTTTTCCATCCTCTGAATCCACTGCTTCCTTCACAGTTCTGGGATCATCATCAGTAACAGACAAAGCAAAGTTTGAACAGAAAGCAGATGGACTATACCTTTCTGGCTGCCTTCTTTCTCGATTTGATCTTCTCACAGCCAGAGTTTGTTGCTCTTCATCTTCTGATTCCTCCTCTACTACAGAGTCTGATTCTTCCACCTTTAGTTCAAACTCTATCTTCACAGGTTCCTTTGGTTGGACTTCATGTTTAATAACATCTTTCACCTCTCTGAACACCACATTTCGACTGTACACAACCTTCCTTGTTACTGGGTTCCAAAGCTTATAACCCTTTAAACCATCCTTATACCCAATAAAGATGCACTTTTCAGATTTACTATCCAACTTGGTTTGTTTCTCCTTTGGAACATGTACATATGCATCACATCCAAATACCCTCAGCTGTGAAAGAGA
>APFE031489083.1:239960-271902 GCA_000404065.3 Pinus taeda
CTGCTGTAGAGTCTGATTCTTCCTCCTTTAGCTCAAACTCTATCTTCTCAGGTTCCTTTGGTTGGACTTCATGTTTAATAACATCTTTCGCCTCTCTAAACACCACATCTCCTCTATACACAATCTTCCTTGTTACTGGGTTCCGAAGCTTATAACCCTTTAAACCATCCTTATACCCAATAAAGATGCACTTTTTAGATTTACTATCCAACTTGGTTCTTTTCTCCTTTGGAACATGCACATATGAATCACATCCAAATACCCTTAGATGTGAAAGAGAGGGTTTCTTACCAGTCCATACCTCTTGTGGAGTCTTATCCTCCAACGCTAAGGAAGGTGACCTATTGACTAGGTAACATCCGATATCCACCGCCTCTACCTAGAATTCATGTCCTAACCCAACACCACTGAGCATGCTTCTTGCCATTTCCATCAACATCTTGTTCATTCTTTTTGCAACTCCATTTTGCTGAGGTGTATATGGAGTAGTCCTTTTCCATGATATACCACACTTCTTATAGAATTCTTCAAATTCCTTACTGTAATACTCTCCACCGTTATCTGTTCTTAGCACCTTTATCTTCTTCTCTGTCTGGTTTTCCACTAGAGCCTTAAATTCTTTAAACCTGTCAAAGACTTCAAATTTCTTATTAAGGAAATATATCCATGTATTCCTTGAGAAGTCATCTATAAATGATACATAGTACATGGACTTACCTAGTGATGGAACCTTCACAGGTCCAAACACATCATTGTGGACAAGCTCTAATATCTGTTTCGCCCTCTTACCACCAAAGGGGAAACTCACCCGATTTTGCTTCCCAAAAATCAAAATCCAGAGAGCTATTACTCATACCTTCTACCATACCTTTACCATGAAGTATTCAAAGGCCCTTCTCTCCAAAATGCACAAGCCTTTGATGCCACAACATGATCTTTTCTCCGGATACCACTAGATTTTCTGCTCCACTTTCAGAAGCCATAAAATTATTGCACCCATCAATAACAGTGCTACCTTGTAGCTTGTATAGAGTTCCAATTCGAACTCCTCGCATCAATACCAGTGCTCCTTGAACCATTTTGCAGGTATCCTTCTTGAACACTATTTTCACACCTGCATCATCTAGCTTGCTTACAGAAATCAGATTTCTAGCCAATGCAGGAATATGTAGAACACCCGAAAGTGTTCTAACCCTTCCACCTTGCAAATTCAACATTACTTTTCCACGACCAACAATTCTAGCCTTCCTATCATCCTCTAAGAAGACATCAACACCATTGTATTCCTCATACTCGCAGAACCACTCTCTATGGGGAGTGAAGTGAAAGGATGCACCTGAGTCAATTAACCATGCCTCATGATCTACATGTGTACTTGAAGAAGCCAAGTACACATCCCCACCTTCATGTGAGGTGGTTTTCGCCTCTGTAGAAGGAGCATCATCGTATCCCTTTCTTTATCAGGAGCTTTAGATTTACACTCCTTTTGACGTGCCCTTCCTTTTCGCATTTCTAGCACACCACCTTTATAGGTTTTCCTAGAGATTTAGATCTCCCTCTAGATTTAGATCTCCACTCGATGACTTATTTTTGTTTCTGTTCTGGGACCGTCCTCGTACAGACAAGGCATCACCATTCTGGTTGTCCATATTTTTCTGTCTCATCTCCTCCGTCAACAAGGTTGAGACTATTTCATCAAACTGCAAAGCAGTTGCATTGCTACCTATTGCAATAACCAGACTATCCCACGAATCTGGTAGAGAACACAACAAACTGATGCACTTATCTTCATCTGAAATTTTAATATCAACAGATGCTAACTGACTTACCACAGTATTAAATGCATTCAGATGCTCTGTCACCGAGTCTCCATCTTTCATCCTCAGGTTATACAGCCTTTTCCGCAGGAACAGTGTATTCACGAGAGACTTAGATTGGTACAAAGTCCCTAACTTGTCCCACAAAGCCTTCGTCGTAGCTTCCCCTGATACATTCATCAATACTGAATCTGAGACACACAATAATATTGTGTTCTTTGCCTTCCAATCCAACTTCTTCCATTCTTCATTGCTCACTCTCGTTGGTTTAGTACCCGGATCTACCGCGATCCACTGATCTTTATCCACCAACAAATCCTCCATCTTGAGTTTCCACAACTCAAAACTCTGATGATTGAACTTCTTGGTCTTTATCTTTCCACTGCTCACCATCTTCTTTCACCACTAGAATTGATCTCACAGATCTCCCACTAAACAGGGTCTACCACAGGCCCGAGTGAAACTGCTTAGCAACAAAGGCGTCCCCTTGAAGCCAAAATAGCTCTGATACCAAAAATAGGTTTTAACCCCGTACAAAAATTACCTGCATACGAATTCTAAAACACATAAAATAAACAATGCGAGAGCATAACACATAAAACACATATACACAGAGATTTTCCCCTGGATCCCAAAACTGAGACTACTAGTTTGATTTTTCATTATGTTCCTTTCAATGTTATAATACATATTTATACATGTCGAAGCATCCAATACCATGGACTGAAAACCATCACGTCCAATACCATGGACCAAAAACCATCTTTTCCAAAAAACATGTGCGAAAATCATGCAAAAAACCAAAGGTGGGTCCACCCAACCTAACATAGGGTCCAAAACCAAAATTTTCTGGGGCGTTACCACGAACCCCATAAAGTGGGGTTACGGGTGCCCCTCAAACCCCCTGTTAACTACATGGAAAGAATATAACACAACCCAACAGATATGACTATTATACTTGGTTTAAAAGGATGAGAAAAAGAGAAAAAATGGACATACTTCTTTAGTTGATTCACTACTACCATTATAGCATTTTTTCCTTCAAAATTAGGTAAACATGGAATAAAATCCATTAAAAGTTCTTCCCAACATGGATTTGGTATAACTAAATTTTGTAGGAGACCTAACATCTTGATTGTCTCTCCCTTATTCTATTGGGGGACTACACATTCAACCACAAAATTTTGAACATTAGTTTTAAAAACTTCCCAAAAAAAATCATTCTCATTCCCATGGTATCTTTTCAAGAACATTATATATCCTCCTATAAAAAGATCTACAATTCTAAAAAAAAAACCTTCTATTTAAGTTGAAAAATCTTACATAATATAAATGATCATAATACCATAGAAAATTCTTCTTCCACAAAAATTATTTAATGCATTGGGGTCCTCTTATAATTGTTAAACTATCTTGCATACCTTTTTAATCTTTTGAATTCTCTTATATTTACACTGATATGTGTTTTCTTTGTTGGCTTGGGGTGGTCAAATACTGTTCACCGCAGCCAATGGGAAATCTTGGATTTGTCCCTTCCAACCAATAACATTTTTCCATGTGTTTGTCCTTCCAACCAATAAAATTTTGTCATCTATCCAAATTGTTATTAGCCCACGTTTTCTGCTACCTACCTATTTTTGTAGTTGTCTACTAAACAGAATCCTCCTCCACACATGTGCCCTCCCCTCCACTTTTTGTTTTCACACCATCATCTCTAGCATGATGTAACCTTCTCCTTCCTGCTAGTCAATCAAGCCTTGTCCTCCATACCTCCCACATTGAATTGCACTGAGTCTCGTTTTCCATCTCCCTCACATGGTGTTACTGATGTTAAATAGTGTTGTACCCTTCTCCTTGTCATTGGTCAGTCAAGCCCCGTCTGCCATACTTACTTCAAGAGCATTGAATAACACTAGGGTATTCAAAGGCCATCTCAAAGGAGATTTCTCAAACTTACAGTGTTGGACTTGATATTTTCTTAGATAATATTGGGTGCATCCCAACACATAGAAAATGATATGTGAGTGTTGTTTTTGTTGGGGTATTACTTGTTGGCTATGGTCGCTAAGCACATAAATATAGTAAGTGTGAGAAATAAGATTTATGAAGAGAAATGGGGGAAATACGAGGGCTTTTTCAGTCCTATTGATGAGTAAGTCGAAGTTTATAGCCCATTCTTCATTAGCATAGAGAGGTCTTCAACTTTTGCAGTTAAAGATGAGTCCATAAGTGTTCTAGCATATGAGGAGCATGAGGAATCCATCTCATGCAAACCATCTATGGATGGTAGTGCAGACAACCCAAATTATTCCGATGTTGAAGATCAGACATGGAATTCATAGTATGATTCAAATGGAGGAACTTACCATGACGAATATGATTATTCTAATGCTTCTGATCTTGATATTGCAAGATTGTTAGATCTCACAAGGCATTCTCTTTCTGATAGTTCTGATGTAGGTCTTGAGAAGGGTCCTAACCCCGAGCTGAAGGTGTTAACACTGAGGTTGTTCCCTCATAAAATTCTAAGAAGGGAAAACGGCCGAGGTAACCACAGACCAATCTTTTAGACACAGATTCTAGCCAATCCACATCTAGAGAGGGCTCTCTCTTTGTAATTTAGCTTTGTTTAACGTATATTAGGCTAGTTATGAAGTACAAGGGTTTTGTTTTGAGTTTTAGATGGTGGTGTTTAGTAGAATTGGAGTGTAAGTCAGAGAAGTTCAGTCCATTGGGCTAGTGGAGTCTATGAGGATGAACTGCTGGATATGGTTTCTTTGACAGAGGGTGGTATTACAGAGCACGGTAATCAACTATGGAACAATTTATAGCCTAGAATCAGGTGGAATGAAGTCAATGGGTGAAGGGAAATTAAGAATCCTTCATCATGTTCACAGAGGGAAAGTGAATGACTATAACCAAGAAGTAATTTAAGAATTTCTTAGCATTTTAATCAATATGAAAGAACCAGGGGAAACAGGAGCAGTCAAGAATCCCTGTTTATGCTAATTTTGAAGAAAACATTTATAATAACAAAGACTAAACACAGAGTGCAAACAAGCAAATTCTAGGTTATTCTTATTCTTTGTTATTTAGATCATGAGACATATATGATATAGTAAACACAGAGAATAGTAAAACATAAGTTAGAAGGGACTTATTGATCCATGAAATGATTCGAGAATTATGTAGCATGACCCTCAGCACAAATTCCACACCCAGAGAGTCCAATAGCAATGTGTTCCAACAGCTTTTTATATTAAGAAAATCTTCAGAGTTACAGGGCAGTCTAAGAAATTATCACCAACCAACCTCGAATAGTTTACTTGGGGAGGTATTTATATAGAAATGTTACAAAATATCTCAAAGAGATAATATCTTTAGCAATAACTCATTCCACCTACTTAAAAGGAGAAGTAAATAATCTTGGAAACAGGAAGGAATAAATGAAGAAGTAATTGTTGTCACGCTGGCTGCTTCAGTTGGTCAGATATGTTGACTTTAGGCTCAGTGAGTCGGCTGGTAGTTGTATCCAATGAAATTCTGTGCTACTACCTGCCTTGGCTAGACCTTCTTTACTTCTGATGTGATATGCTCTGACCCGTATGACTGTGATTCATTCCTTTTCTCTACATTATAGTGAATGGTTTAGAATTTTGCAATGACCAAAGACAACTTATAGGATTTCCAACATGCTTTGCCACCACTCTGGTCCTGGTATTTGATGTCTCTACAGTTTTCTCATAGTTTCATCGGCTTCTGTGTACCTGGAGAAATTAGGTGGGGCAGTGAATAGATGCTTCACTTCGTGCTCTATGTAAAATATATTTTCCAAATTGTTGTAGAGGGTTTGGCCAGATGGAAGGGCCTTCTCTGCTGAAGTTCTTTATAAAGCATTTACTTGATCAGCAACATGTTTATTTAATTTATGTTCATAGTCCTTGTGTTTCAGCAAATGGTTATTACTTCCTAAAAGACTAGGCAAACCTTCTTGATGTAGGACTATAAATGTTTCTATGAAAGAATTGACCTCAACTTGCATCTCTTAGTACCTTCTCTCCAGATTTTGCATTAGAGTTCTCATGGTTAGAGCTCTCTTGATTAATTATTTATTGTGATAATCAGAGTTGTATCAAACTCTTTGAGAATCCAGTATTTCATGACAGATCCAAGCACATTGATATTAGGTACCATCACATGCGAGACTGTGTGTAGAGGAGAATTATGATGCTACATTACATTCCAACTAAGGAGCAGGATGTAGATATTTTGAGATGGCATTGCCAAGAGGAAAATTTGAATTCAATAGGTGCAGGATAGGGGTGGTGCAAAATCCCTTTGTTGGTAAGAGGGAGTGTTAGAAATTGTAGCAAGAAAGGCTAAATTTGACTTGTGCCTTAGTAAAATTTAGTAATTCAATTTTCCACATCAACACGATAACTTGGAGAGAAGTTAGCTAGAGTGACATGGCCTTGTCTACTAGTTAACTCAGTAAATTCGAGTTATAGGCTAGAAGTAGAGTTATGCATGTAGTGATTCCTAAAATTTAGCAATCTATTTCATTTATTTTCAGTTGAACTCCATTAAGTGAGATCAAGTAATTAATTGAGTCAGTTGAAGGTTATTTGAGTAGTAGAACTATTGTTAACTCATAATCTCTTAGTTAAACTACTCAATCAGCTAAAAATAGCCCAAACATGCATGGAATTCAAATTTCCTAGATGGAGTGGAAGAAAAGGCACATTGTAATTATGAATTGTATTCTAGTTGAGTGTACATGCTTGACAGTTAAACAAGTGAATAATTCCTTGGGAATTGTGCAAGAAAATAGGAGGAAATTCTTATCTTTTAGGAGCTAGTTTCCTCAAGGATTGTGCAAGGAAATAGGAGTCGACAAGAGAACAAGTTTACAGTGCAGGGTGTGCTTCAGAGTTGAAACAAGACATTGTAATAGTTTCTCATTCTCATATGATTAATGAAAAGCAACGAAGGGGTTTTTCCCTAGTTGAGTTCCCCTGTAAATCATTGTTTTCTTGTGTCATTGCACATGTTTCTAAATTGTGATTTCCATTTTGCAGGATAGTAGGGGAAATTTGTAATCTCTTGTCCTATCTTTTAGGAGCTAATTTCCTCAAGGATTGTGCAAGGAAATAGGAGTCGACAAGAGAACAAGTTTACAGTGCAGGATGTGCAGGATCGATATTTTCTAAATTGCCTAGAAATATTTAGCATGAAAAGGGGGCGATGAAATCATGTTTGCATCGTATTTTCTCATGGAAGGTTCATTTTGCAATATAGTTTCCATAAGTAGATAATGATGACCAACGATTTACAGTCCATATCTTGGCTGAAATTCGATAATTTCTCGCGAAGCCCATGAAAATGTGATATCCCATATAATAAATTTATTTCGTTCCTTCATAGGTAGCTAAAATGTTTGCAACGTAAACCGTAATTCAATTTCTATCTCCCATGAAACCCTTATTACGTTGATTTTGGATAATTTGATTCTCTAAAACGTAATAAGTTTTACGGAGATCCATATTGTCCATATTTAATATAATATAATATATATTGATCTACATTTAGTTTTAAAGATATATTTAACTCCCCATCATGATAACCATCATTCTTTAAACATGGATGTTAGTTACAAAATCCTTTAGACAGGAAGGCTCATCTACAATCTTCTTTTTCCAAAAGCTATTTTTAGTGAATTTCATGATACCTAATTTTGTACTATTATAGGGATGAAATCCATTTGGAAACTTAACAGCTATGGATGTAACCATCCACAACATGTTACTTGCATACTCACCTTTCCTCGTAATTAACATTTCCATCAATGTTTTCTCTTGAAAACATTAAGAGAGTAACTTTTAAGATAGATGAATGTTTGCAAAATAAACTTTGGAGCCTCAAGCCTTGCTTAATTGTGGGAAAACATATATTATCTAAGATATTGATGGCCATTTTTCTTCCATATTTATTCCATCTATGATCTCTTAAATTTTCCCAATTTGATTCCATCTATCTTACTATCCTTCTATAAAATCCACACATATATACATACAACACATCTTGACATACCCCCCTTGCAGGATGAATTTTGTAACATATTTAATTAGATTTCATTTAAATTATGTAATCCATACATTAAATGCCTAAACATGACCATCAGGCATATCTAAATCTTATGATACATGTGTTTATTTCCTTGGTAAGCTCCTTACCTATGTTTCCATGTATGAATGTGTTTTCCCTGTTTGATGTCTAAATTATGACTAGGAAAGCTTCCCTTGGTCAGCTTTTTGGATCTTTCTTTGGTCTTATTCATTCTTTAACAGCTTTTTTAATTAGACATTCTATTCAGATATTGGATTAAATTTAACCTGTGTTCTTGATTTCCACCACCATGATTAGTTTTAATTACTTTTTGAGGTTCCCATCATCCTCATATCCATTACATGTGCATTCAAGGGTTGGAATGGAAAAAAATGATCTTCCACCTTTTATGACTTATTACTTGCATGCTACTCTCTTGTTGTATGGCCTATTTTCATCCATTCCTCACAAACCATTAAACTATTGAGCCTTCTTTTCTCTCATTAAAAAAATTGTTGTTACTTCATTGATTTTTATTTTATTTTTTCACTCTAACCTCTCTCTTCTTCCTACAAAGTAGTTGTGTTGTTTGGATCTATTGTTGTATCTACCAAGGCCTCACAATAGGTATTAACCCTCATTGGTTTACTTATATATTTGGCTTGGTTCCTTCCTTTTGTCACCATTTTCTTTGTTGGATGTAGGGGTTTCCCTGACATGTTTATCTTGTATCCATCTAATCCCTCTCTAAGGAGGATTACTAACACTTCTATTGCAAGGAAAACACCCATAGGGGCTTCACTCAATGAACGATTGACATATCGCGTGTGTTCGTTGCATACTAAACAATATCCCTTTTTTTACTACATATTGGAAAATACCTCTAAAAATCACATTATTTAACCCCCTAGAAATGCAAACCCAATACATCTTTCCAATTTTAAAAACCCCTACTTTCACTAGATATTGTAGGTATTCAGTTTTTCATTAACATTTTTTATACCCCTTTATATTTTTTCATTAACTTTGATCTCAATTTTTTATACCTACCAATATAAAAACCCTTTACCCCCTGTTATATGCTCAAAAAATTATGGATTTTTTTTCCTCAATATATATCCCGCAATATGAATGCAAGTGGTATGGTATTTCTCCCGTAGTGAAGCCCCCGTGACAACACCCCACAGCTAGGGTTAAATTTATCTATTCATTAGTAATATTTTTTTCATATTTTTATTAGGTACATTTGGTATATACATGTGTGTAGCATTATGTTTTAGGACAATTATTATTTTGGGTGCATATAAAGGAAAATTCTAATGTTATTATTTTAGACCATCATAGGAGGCTTAAATTTCACTAGTTCTAGGAATTTGTCAAGCTCTTCTTTGATCTAGATATGTTCCTTCTATCTCCCCCCTTTTTACTTTGTTTTTTTCTTGCATTTTAATTAGGTTGTAAATGTCTCTTTTTTTTCCTAGTCATAAAAGAAATTCTTATTCTTGAGACCTAATTCAAGCACACATTAAAAGTCAACCATGCCCCACTATTTTTCTTACTGCATCCTTTTGGTGGTGATAGGACTAGGGAGAGAGGTGTTGAATCTAATTACCCCATCATAATAGTAAATGTAGTTATGTAAGAAAACCATCACTCATTTATCATTAAAAAAATTAAAAAAAATGATATTGTTACTAAAATAATTACGCCATAAGGCATTTACCTATGGGAAGAACTCCCTTATATGCCACCATGTCCTATTTTTGACCATTGATCTGATGTGTTAGACGATTAAAAGAGATTTTGTCATTGGATCAGATCATTATAGTTGGAATTTTAATCAGTTAAGATTGCATGTGCTTGTTGAACTTCTAGAGACAGTGATCACCTGTTTCTTCTGCTCCCGCACCATTTCCAGCTACCAACAACACTAATGGGCCTCCATCACTTCTGGATCGTCTGCTCTTATGGAAAAGCTCCGGGGGAATGCTTATATTGGTGCATACTAATCGCTCATGATTTTGTATTACCTCAGTTTTTTGGCTGATTGTTCCATTATGTTAAATTTCAGGTTATCCTCTTCTCTGTGCTGGATGTTGTAGAGTCTATACAGTAAGGGGCGAGAAAATTCATTGTAATAAGCAGCCATGTTGTGGGGTATATTCCAAATTCATGGCTGGCTGGATCAATTTTCTTCTTTGGAACAAGTTTCTTGTGCATGTGCATGCCTGGCTCTTAGCCTTTCACTAATGGTCCTCCATCACTTCTGGATCGTCTGCTCTTATGGCCAAGCTCCGACGGAATGCTTATATTGGTGCATACGAATCACTCATGATTTTGTATTACCTCAGTTTTTTGGCCGATTGTTCCATTATGTTAAATTTTGGGTTATCCTCTTCTCTGTGCTAGATGTTGTAGTGTCTGTACAGTAAGGGGCAAGAAAATTCATTGTAATAAGTAGCTCTGTTGTGGGGTATATTCCAAATTCACGGATAGCTGGATCAGTTTTCTTCTTTGGAACAAGTTTCTTGTGCATGTGCATGCCTGGCTCTTAGCCTTTCAATATTGATTATTATTGATTATATATGCATCTGTAATTTTAATATTTATTTCATTTATTGGGTTGTATTTCAGAGATTTCCCAAATGTTTATTCCCATCATGGAGCTTGGTTGTCCTGAGTTATCTTTTGATAATATGAACTTTTAAATCCCAATCATAATATGTAGGACTACAAAGAACCTTCAGGTATAGTCCTTATATTATGTTCATAACTGGATTTTTAAACAAAATTCTTACTAACAAGTTATTCATACCTTAACAAATCAATACAATTGATGCATGTAATTTTTTCAAACAAACAATCAAGTAAGAAATTTTGTTCCATTTATATTTTCAAAAAAAATAATGTGTTTATTGCATATAATTTGGTAATACATAACAAATGCTTTGACAATTATACCATTTTCCATAACATATTGCAATTGGTGCTTAATACCATCTTATTTCAGAGGAAGCAAATTTAAAGTGTTTATCCATGTGCCAAGTAGTAACTTCTGAAATTATCGTTCAGTGACAAGTGATGTTGACCTGCAAATAATGGAAGAGACTCGCCATGTGCATCTTCCATTCTTGTTTGAATAATTAACGGTTTTTTAAATTGATGGAATGGGTCTGCATAGAATCAAGGTTCATTTGTCAATAAATTTTGTAGCAATCTTGCTTCAGTGGACTATAAGTAATAAGTGATGAGTTTGTAGGGCCCAAAAAAAACAACAACAACAAACTTTTAAGATTCAATTGCCCAAAAAAAAGAGAAATGTTATATATCTCTTGACTTGCATTATATTTACATCTCGATTAGATTCTTATTTTTGTTTATGCAGTGGGAAATCGTGTACCAAATACACACGTACAAGGAGATGCAGTTGCTTCTTATATGCATGAAGTGGAGACCCAAACTAATGCACTGTTATCACCTTATTGGCACTTGGGCAATGCACAAAGGTCCTCGTGATATTACTTCTTCATTTATAGAACAGAAATAATCCAAATTAGGTTGAATTGTTGGAACTTAGTAGTTGTGCAATGCGAAAACAACCATTCTAATGTTACTTGCTTTGCAGATAGAAATAATCTTGATTAGCTTCTATTATTAGTACTCAGTTGTTGAGCTCTATATATTATTAGTACTCAGCTGTTGAGGCTTTGGAAATACAGGTCAACACAGTGCTTGAGGTTGTCCGACATCTCAAGTTATGAATAAATAAACTCAGATATAGGACCATCTTCCAGCAATGGCATTATAAGATAACATCTTTTAAGATAGGAAGGTTTCCCATCTCAATGAAAATTAAATTTACTAATTTTAATGATTATTATATAATAGGTGTAATTTCATTTATAGTTGAAATGATTTTTTTCACTATATTTTTCTAATTATTTTTAATACAAATTTGGTAGAAATTTTAAAAAACCTGAGTTCAAATTGTTTAATCTATGGAATTTTAGTGCTTTAGTGTTTTTCAGCGTAATCAATCTATTTATGCATTTTTAAATGTATTTTAATTCATAAATCACTATTAGATTAAATTTTGGTTAATTAAATTTTCTTTAAATTTTTTAAATTTATTATTTTTTTTAATTTATTTATTTATAATTTAATATAATAGTCTTTTCAAATTTAAATCTTAATATTATATTATTCATGTCAAAATTACATAATACGATACAAAACACAAAATTTATACAGAAGAAAAAACATATAGCAAAAACACAAATTTATGCTCCAAATTTATAACCAACCGACTCCAATAAATAAAAATCCAAAATTTATAACCACCCAACTCCAATAAATAAATTCATGTATTGGTATTTGAATTGTAAATTAGAGAGAAACTTACCACTAAAATTTTGGTTTAATGAGCCAATGCTTTATTCCTTACCATAAGGTAAATAAAAATGGTTGAATTTTGTCATTGTAGAATAAATTATTTAAATTTAAAAGGGTAGAAAATTACATATTATCTCAAAATCTTTTGGAAAACTAAAATGGCACACTCGGTAACACTCCAATAAATAAATTCATGTATTGATATTTCAAATTGTAAATTAGAGAGAAACTTACCACTAAAATTTTGGTTCAATGGGTCAATGTTTTATTCCTTTACCATAAGGTAAATAAAAATGGTTGAATTAAATTTAAAAGGGAAATGGTTGAATTAAATTTAAAAGGGTAGAAAATGAAAACACCAAATATATTTCAAGATTATAAAAAAAATATAAATTTGTTGAATATTATTAAATTATTGAGATAAAACAAATTAAAATAATAATAATATTAATAAGTGAGAGAAATTGCAGATTTTTGCAACATATTACTAATTTCTATTTTAATTCTAGGATTTACCTCTTGTATCCATCCCTTCATACTCTTATCTTTATATTTTTTCTATTTTTCCAAATTGAACCTAAAAAATTAAAATAATATAATATTAATAAGTGAGAGAAATCGCAGATTTTTGCAACATATTACTAATTTCTATTTTAATTCTAGGATTTACCTCTTGTATCCATCCCTTCATACTCTTTATCTTTATATTTTATTTCTACTTTTTCCAAATTGAACCTAAAAAATTAAAATAATAATAATATTAATAAGTGAGAGAAATTGCAGATTTTTGCAACATATTACTAATTTCTATTTTAATTCTAGGATTTACCTCTTATATCCATCCCTTCATACTCTTTATCTTTATATTTTATTTCTACTTTTTCCAAATTGAACCTAAAAATTGTGTTACGCACTTTCATCTTATCATTATGAATTTTATGTTCAAGTTCAATTAACATATTTTTATCATTTGTAACAATTATTATAATTTTTAAACAAGGAACGAAAAACTATTATTCTGCTTGGTCACCTCACTTCCATGCTTCATACAGGTGAAGCTAAAATCAAAATAATTAAAAGTTAAAACCGCCTAATACTAAACAACAACTCCTAATACTAAACAAGAACTCTGGTAAAGTATCAATAAAAACTCCTTCCACGTGGCACTTAAAATAGGCAGGTGCAACAATTATAGATAACATGAATTTTATGTTCAAGTTCAATTAACATATTTTTTTCATTTGTAACAATTATTATAATTTTTAAACAAGGCTTTTCAATTTGTAGAACGCAAAAAAATATTATTCTGCTTAGTTACCTGCATAAGCACCTGCATGGACCTTGATGCAGGAGCATCTGGTCAACAGGGTGAAGACCGAAGGAGGGCGGACAAAGTTTCTGAAAAAGATTGGGGACGAGAAATAGTTCACTGAATGGACAGCAAGTCTGTCACGTTCTTATGTTTTTTTTTTCTTTCTTTCTTTGTCAGCTACATTGTTAACTGTTGTTATTTTAGTTTCTGTTCATTATGTCTGAATTATTGTAATAGGTTCTAATTAGAAACGGTAATAGTAGGTTAGGGTCATTAGACAGTTAACAATAAATTCCTATTGTAAAGAGAAGACTAAGTAAACTAGTTAATAGTCAAAGAAAGTCATGTCTGTAGTAACTGCTAAAACTGTAATTGAGCAACTACCAGCAGTTACCAAACTGCCTGGAAACAATGTATAAAAAGACAAGCAAGCAAACCCAGTGGGGTTCAGCAGCGGAGCACACACAAGAGAATAACAGAAAATAATTATACATTTCCTTCATTTTATTTCAGTGCACAAGAAAACAGATTATTCATATATGTGTCCTCAGTAACAAAAGCCTGTATGTACAGTGTTGTATAAATATTTCACTTTTATTTACATATATCAAAAGTTCTTTACAGTATTCGAAGAGTTACGAACTGGCAGAGAAGAAAGCGAACAAGAGGCGGAAAGGACCAGCACCCACTATGGGTTCAAACCAAACAAACACAGTCACCAGGTAAGCAACCAGAACTGGCAGCGAATGAGTCTATCTTCTACTTAATTTTACAATGTATTTTCTCAGCATAAAAATTACATAGAACAGTTCATCATAGTGCAACCGAACAGCATTGCAACCGACACCACAAAACCTCCTAAGTTACGGCCAAGGGTTTGACAAACCCAAGAATTCCAAACACGACAAATAAACAGGTATTCCACATAACAAGCGACCATAACCTGTGACCAGGACCAAGACTCATTACAGAAAAGCAAAACAAGAACAGGGCTACCCGGAAGGAGTCGACGAATGCCACTGCCACGACACAGAGGACGGCCACACCTGCAAAAGACACAAAAGGCGGAAGGTCAGGGTTTCTTTTAAATAAAACCCTTGCATAAGAAGTGAAGCCGTAAAGCCTAGAAACGAAAACCCTAAGCATGGATGTAAGAGAGTGACCATACCTTAAAGTGAGCCGGAACAGTAGGCCAAAAGAACCCCGAACCAGAGACCCTTGCCCACAGAGGGGCCGAAGAACGTTAGTCTCTGTGCAAATAAAGGTAAAGAAACTCCAGCATAGAACTGTGACATACCTTGTCAAAAATAGCCGAGCGCCGGAGAGGAAAGAACCCGGAATTCCATCGACTTGGGTAGCTGTCGATCTGAGCGGACCGAGCACCATTACGCCATAGCAATTAACCAAAGAATTGTCAAGAAGACCAGACCAGACAGTACCCATGTAACCAAACAAAGGAGAGTGTTCACAGCCATGAAAAATGAAACGAGCATATGATGGAACCGAAATAACTTACCACAGAAACCAAGCGCCGGAAAACAGTTTCCAACATCTAAAGCGGAAAATAACGGAGAGGCCGATCTTGAGGCTGCCTGATTTTAGTAAACCTTTTCAGGTTCGTTGTGATGCAAGCGGGACAGCTATTGGCGCTGTGTTCAGTCATGAGGACAGACCAGTGGCGTTTTTCAGTGAAAAACTAAATGAGAGTCGGCAGAAGTATTCGTCATATGACAAAGAGTTCTATGCAGTGGTCCAAGCTTTGAAACATTGGAGGCACTACTTCCTGGGCAATGAGTTCGTCTTGTTCTCTGATAATTCAGCATTACAATATGTAACGCAGCAGCACAAATTGAACCATAAGCATGCCAAGTGGGTAGAATACTTACAGAGTTTTACTTTTGTGTTAAAACACATAAGTGGGCAAGCCAACAAAGTGGCAGATGCTTTAAGCAGAAGAGCCTTGCTCTTACAAGAAAGTGGCATACAGGTGATGGGATTTGAGTATCTGAAGGATTTGTACCAGATGGACGCGGACTTCAAGGAAGCTTTTGAAGCATGCCAAAATCCCGTATTAAGGAATACAAGCCCATGGCTAGATTTCAATTTACAGGAAGGATTATTTTTTCGAGGTGGACAGCTATGTATTCCGGACTGTTCGATGAGGGAAAATTTAGTAAGCGAGAAACACAGTGGCAGACTAGCGGGACATTTTGGCATCGATAAAACATTGGAGCAGCTCGGGCATTTTTATTATTGGCCAAAAATGAGCCGAGACGTGTAGAGGTATGTAACCAGGTATAAAATCTGCCAACTAGCGAAAGGACACAGCCAGAACACTGGATTGTA
Source organism: Pinus taeda (assembly GCA_000404065.3). Taxonomy (NCBI): domain Eukaryota; kingdom Viridiplantae; phylum Streptophyta; class Pinopsida; order Pinales; family Pinaceae; genus Pinus; species Pinus taeda. Next base: position 255,933 of record APFE031489083.1, read on the forward strand.
CACACCCCTACCTGTTCCAAGCAGGCCGTGGGATTCGGTCAGCATTGATTTTGTCCTAGGATTGCCTAGAACGCAGCGGGGATATGATTCAGTGATGGTGGTGGTGGACAGGTTCTCGAAAATGGCTCATTTCATTCCTTGCCGGAAAACTAGCGACACCACATACGTGGCACACCTGTTTTTTACAGAAGTAGTTCGATTACATGGCTTACCTAGAACTATTGTTTCAGACAGGGATGTGAAGTTCACGGGACATTTTTGGCGCACCCTGTGGAAAAAGTTGGGCACGCAGTTAAATTTCAGCTCTGCGTATCACCCGCAGACTGATGGACAGATAGAGGTGGTGAACAGGAGCTTGGGAAACTTATTACGAAGTTTGACAGGAGAAAAATCACGATTATGGGATCGAGCTCTTGCCCAGGCAGAATTCGCTTATAACGATTCGCCCAATCGGAGCACCGGATTTAGCCCATTTCAGATTTTGTATGGTATGCATCCTCGAGGGGTACATGAACTACGAGATTTGGGACAGCTACAACGGAGAAGTGCAGATGGGGAAGATTTTGCTGAAGCAATGAGCGAACTTCATGAAAAGGTCAAATTAAGATTGTAGGACAGCACGCAGAAATACAAACAGCACGCAGACACAAAGCGACGAGAGGTACATTTTGATGTTGGAGATGAAGTCCTTGTGCATCTGCGCCGGGAACGGTTTCCTAAGGGCACATATAACAAGTTGAAATACAAGAAAATCGGTCCATGGAAAATTTTGCGGAAGTTTTTGGCTAATGCGTATGAAATTCAACTGCCACCTGATATAGGCATATCACCTATATTCAACATGGCAGACCTGTTCCCATATCATGCCCAGGCGGAAGATGATAGGATGGTACAGCCACAACGGGACACCCAGTTAGAGAGCAGTCTTTGGAAGAAGCAGTTGCCTTCGGTCCGGACCCATGAAATTGAAGGAATCCTCAGCACCCAGGTAGCCAAGAAGACGCGCAGGAAGGAGTATATGCGTTACCTCGTCAAGTGGAGAGACCGTCCAATGGAGGACAGCTCATGGCTCGACGCGGCGCAGATTCAGAAGGCTGGTTACTCGGTGGAGGAGCTCATTGGACGGAGCCATGAGTTCTCTTTTACCCCGGAAGCCTGATGCAGGAGCATTTGGTCAACAGGGTGAAGACCGAAGGAGGGCGGACAAAGTTTCTGAAAAAGATTGGGGACGAGAAATAGTTCACTGAACGGACAGCAAGTCTGTCACGTTCTTATGTTTTTTTTTTCTTTCTTTCTTTGTCAGCTACATTGTTAACTGTTGTTATTTTAGTTTCTGTTCATTATGTTTGAATTATTGTAATAGGTTCTAATTAGAAACGGTAATAGTAGGTTAGGGTCATTAGACAGTTAACAATAAATTCCTATTGTAAAGAGCAGACTAAGTAAACTAGTTAATAGTCAAAGAAAGTCATGTCTGTAGTAACTGCTAAAACTGTAATTGAGAAAATACCAGCAGTTACCAAACTTCCTGGAAACAATGTATAAAAAGACAAGCAAGCAAACCCAGTGGGGTTCAGCAGCGGAGCACACACAAGAGAATAACAGAAAATAAATATACATTTCCTTCATTTTATTTCACTGCACAAGCAAACAAATTATTCATATATGTGTCCTCAGTAACAAAAGCCTGTATGTACAGTGTTGTATAAATATTTCACTTTTATTTACATATATCAAAAGTTCTTTACAGTATTCGAAGAGTTACGAACTGGCAGAGAAGAAAGCGAACAAGAGGCGGAAAGGACCAGCGCCCACTACGGGTTCAAACCAAGCAAACACAATCACCAGGTAAGCAACCAGAACTGGCAGCGAATGAGTCTATCTTCTACTTAATTTTACAATGTATTTTCTCAGCATAAAAATTACATAGAACAGTTCATCATAGTGCAACCGAACAGCGTTGCAACCGACACCACAAACCCTCCTAAGTTACGGCCAAGGGTTTGACAAACCCAGGAATTCCAAACACAATAAATAAACAGGTATTCCACATAACAAGCGACCATAACCCGTGACCAGGACCAAGACTCATTACAGAAAAGAAAAACAAGAACAGGGCTACCCGGAAGGAGTCGACGAATGCCACTGCCACGACATAGAGGACGGCCACACCTGCAAAAGACACAAAAGGCGGAAGGTCGGGGTTTCTTTTAAATAAAACCCTTGCATAAGAAGTGAAGCCGTAAAGCCTGGAAATGAAAACCCTGAGCATGGATGTAAGAGAGTGACCATACCTTAAAGTGAGCCGGAACAGTAGGCCAAAAGAACCCCGAACCAGAGACCCCTGCCCACAGAGGGGCCGAAGAACGTTAGTCTCTGTGCAAATAAAGGTAAAGAAACTCCAGCATAGAACTGTGACATACCTTGTCAAAAATAGTTGAGCGCTGGAGAGGAAAGAACCCAGAATTCCATCGACTTGGGTAGCTGTCGAGCTGAGCGGACCGAGCACCATTACGCCATAGCAATTAACCAAAGAATTGTCAAGAAGACCAGACTAGACAGTACCTACGTAACCAAACAAAGGAGAGTGTTCACAGCCATGAAAAACGAAACGAGCATATGATGGAACCGAAATAACTTACCACAGAAACCAAGCGTCGGACAGACAAACCAACACAGGAACGACAGAGTATAGCTGAGCCCTCATCATATCACCACGGAACAGGCGAAAAACCAAAGGGTTTCATCACAGACAAATAACCAGAGGCGAAACCAAACAACACAGAGACCACTGAGACCAAGCACCACAGATAGAAATGACCGCAAGGGCGCGAACCGGGTAACAAAAACAAGGTAGGGTTTTCCAGGATCCCGAGGAGAACAGGTGTCCAACATAGGAGTAATCAGAGTACATGCCAAGTTGATTGCCAATTAAAAAATAATCAATTTCCAATTAACGTGTATCTTAACCAGTTCAATAACGTAAATCCACATCAGCTGAGGCAAGGCGGGACCACGTGGGTTGGCCCCATCAAGTGGTATCAGAGTAGTTTTTTTTTAGAAATAGAAGAGGATGGAAGTACCAAGATGAGGATGTGGAAGAGGTGCACGTAGGGGAGCAGATGAAGGATTGAGGGAGCAGATTAGAGTTCTTACACCTCGTTTGGAAGCAGTGGAGGCGGGTAGGAGAAGAGACCCGGAACTTGGAGATGACAGTGAGGAGGAAGCGGTAACTGCTACAGACGGGTCAGACGAAGAAGCTCCGGAATTGAGACTGCTGCGTTCAGTTCTATTGGCCAGCAGCAAACCCAAAACAGAGATTTCTAATTACGATGGCAGTCTGTCCGCAGATGTCCTGTTGGACTAGATAAGCGAACTAGATAAATATTTCGAAAATGAGGAAGTTAGTGAGGATAGAAGAGTTAGGTTCGCTGCAACTAAGTTAAAGGGACACGCCCTCTTGTGGTGGGACAGTGTCCAAGCGGACAGAAAACGAATGAATAAGTTGTTGATACGAAAATGGTCAAGGATGGTGGCAAAATTGAAGGGCAGATTTCTGCCAAAAGACTACCAGGTGGAATTATATCGGCGAGTACAGAATTTAAGGCAGAAGGGTATGACTGTCAAGGAGTACACGGAAGAGTTTTACCAAGTGAATTTACGTGTTGGTTATACGGATGATACCCCAGAAAAAACAGCAAGGTACGTAAATGGCTTGAGGATGGAAATATTGGATGAAATTAGTATTCTTTCTCCCCGGAATATTGAAGAAGCCTTTCAGAGTGTTGTAAAGGCTGAGGAAAAAATCAACAGAAAACAGAACAACAAGAGAGGGAGAGGGAATGGCAGAGGACGGGGACAGTCCTACGGCAGAGGAAGGGCTGCTGCGAACAGCGAAGAAGGCAGCAGTTCTAAAACTTCGGGGACAGCAGAGAAAGGAGAAAGCACCAGAGGAGGTCGATCATATCAGCGAGGACGAGGGAATGGCCGCGGAAGAGGGACTAGTGTCCAGTGCTACAGGTGCCATAAATGGGGGCACAGATCCTTTGAATGTCCAGAAGTTGAACAGGCAGGTCAGAGGGGAACACTTATGGCACAACCTGAAGAAGCTGAAGCACAACCCGGGAGGTGGAGGACATGGCGGAAACGGGAAAAGCTTTGATTTTGAATAAAGTGTTGTTAAAACCAGCCAAGGAGGTGGCTGAACCAACACAGCAGAAAGCGTTGTTCCGGACAGTCTGTAAATCGCATGGAAAGTGCTGCAAATTGATAATAGACAGAGGAAGTACGGATAACTTGGTTGCCACTGAGATGGTGGAAAAGCTGGGGTTGAAGCGGCTGAAGCACCCTACACCTTACAAGGTGTCGTGGCTACAGAAAGGCCACCAGCTGTTAGTTGATGAACAATGCGGGGTAGAGTTTCACATTGGCAAGTACCACGACACAGTGGTCTGCGATATTATGCCAATGGACGTGTGCCATATACTGCTTGGAAGACCATGGCAGTATGATCGGAAGGTGACACACAATGGAAAGACCAATTGTTAGAAATTTACAAAGGATGGGGTCAAACACACACTTGTACCCATCAAAGAGGAAGACACAGCAGAATCAAGCGGAACAAAGGTGCTGTTAATTGGAGGAAAATAGTTTGTAAAATAGGTTGAGGTAAATGAAGTTAATTTGGAGTTGTGAGGAGGATGAAGCCAATATTGCTGAACTTGGAAAAATCATAACTGCCCAAAGAAATACAGGAGTTGTTGGAAGAGTTCCAAGACATTGCGGCTGATGAGTTACCTGATAAATTGCCTCCCAAAGGAGTATCAGCCATCACATTGATTTTATACCAGGAGCAAGCTTGCCGAACAAGGCAGCGTACAGGATGAGCCCAAAGGACAATGAAGAAGTACGCAAACAAGTGCAGGAGTTGTTGGATAAGGGACTGATCAGAGAAAGTCTGAGCCCCTGTGCAGTACCAACAGTACTTGCACCCAAGAAAGGTGGAGAATGGCGAATGTGCACGGATTCACGGGCTATAAACAAAATTACGATTCGATACAGGTTTGCCTTGCCTAGAATGGATGACATGATGGACTGTCTTAGTGGGGCAGCTTACTTTACAAAAATAGATCTGAAGAGTGGGTAACATCAGATCAGAATTCGGGAGGGAGACGAATGGAAGACAGCCTTCAAGACCAACGAAGGACTGTACGAATGGTTGGTCATGCCATTTGGGTTGAGTAATGCTCCAAGTACTTTTATGAGACTGATGAATGAAATGTTAAAGGAATTTATTGGAAAATTCATGATAGTCTATCTGGACGATATTTTAATTTTCAGCAGGACGAAAAGAGAGCACCTTCAGCATATTCGAAGGGTATTCGAGAAGCTGCAGCAGAACAAACTGCTGATAAATTTGAAGAAATGCACTTTCTTGCAGAAGGAGTTGATCTATCTGGGATTTGTAGTTGCAGAGAACGAGTTAAAGATGGACCCAGAAAAGATTGCAGCAATCATAAGTTGGCCGTCACCTAAGAATTTGTTTGAGGTACGTAGCTTTCACGGTTTAGCAAGTTTTTATCGAAAATTCATTAAGAATTTCAGTGAGATCTGCGCAGCAATGCTAGAGACCATCAAAAAGGCTAGCCAACCTTTTTGTTGGACCAAGGCGGCAGAAAACAGTTTCCAACTTCTGAAGCGGAAAATAACGGAGAGGCCGATCTTGAGGCTGCCTGATTTTAGTAAACCTTTTCAAGTTCGTTGTGATGCAAGCGGGACAGCTATTGGCGCTGTGCTCAGTCAAGAGGACAGACCAGTGGCGTTTTTCAGTGAAAAACTAAATGAGAGTCGGCAGAAGTATTCGTCATATGACAAAGAGTTCTATGCAGTGGTCCAAGCTTTGAAACATTGGAGGCACTACTTCCTGGGCAATGAGTTCGTCTTGTTCTCTAATAATTCAACATTACAATATGTAACGCAGCAGCACAAATTGAACCATAAGCATGCCAAGTGGGTAGAATACTTACAGAGTTTTACTTTTGTGTTAAAACACATAAGTGGGCAAGCCAACAAAGTGGCGGATGCTTTAAGCAGAAGAGCCTTGCTCTTACAAGAAAGTGGCATACAGGTGATGGGATTTGAGTATCTGAAGGATTTGTACCAGATGGACGCGGACTTCAAGGAAGCTTTTGAAGCATGCCAAAATCCTGTATTAAGGAATACAAGCCCATGGCTAGATTTCAATTTACAGGAAGGATTATTGTTTCGAGGTGGACAGCTATGTATTCCGAACTATTCGATGAGGGAAAATTTAGTAAGAGAGAAACACAGTGGCGGACTAGCGGGACATTTTGGCATCAATAAAACATTGGAGCAGCTCCGGCATTTTTATTATTGGCCAAAAATGAGCCGGGACGTGTAGAGGTATGTAACCAGGTGTAAAATCTGCCAACTAGCGAAAGGACACAGCCAGAACACTGGACTGTACACACCCCTACCTGTTCCAAGTAGGCCGTGGGATTCGGTCAGCATTGATTTTGTCATAGGATTGCCTAGAACGCAGCGGGGATATGATTCAGTGATGGTGGTGGTGGACAGGTTCTCGAAAATGGCTCATTTCATTCCTTGCCAGAAAACTAGCGACGCCACATACGTGGCACACCTGTTTTTTACAGAAGTAGTTCGATTACATGACTTACCTAGAACTATTGTTTTAGACAGGGATGTGAAGTTCACGGGACATTTTTGGCGCACCCTGTGGAAAAAGTTGGGCACGCAGTTAAATTTCAGCTCTGCGTATCACCCGCAGACTGATGGATAGACAGAGGTGGTGAACAGGAGCTTGGGAAACTTATTACGAAGTTTGACAGGAGAAAAATCACGATTATGGGATCGAGCTCTTGCCCAGGCAGAATTCGCTTATAACGATTCGCCCAATCGGAGCACCGGATTTAGCCCATTTCAGATTTTGTATGGTATGCATCCTCGAGGGGTACATGAACTATGAGATTTGGGATAGCTACAATGGAGAAGTGCAGATGGGGAAGATTTTGCTGAAGCAATGAGCGAACTTCATGAAAAGGTCAAATTAAGATTGCAAGACAGCACGCAGAAATACAAACAGCACGCAGACACAAAGCGGCGAGAGGTACATTTTGATGTTGGAGACGAAGTCCTTGCGCATCTGCGTCGGGAACGGTTTCCTAAGGGCACATATAACAAGTTGAAATACAAGAAAATCGGTCCATGCAAAATTCTGCAGAAGTTTTCAGCTAATGCGTATAAAATTCAGCTGCCACTTGATATAGGCATATCACCTATATTCAACGTGGCAGACCTGTTCCCATATCATGCCCAGGCGGAAGATGATAGGATGGTACAGCCACAACGGGACACCCAGTTAGAGAGCAGTCTTTGGAAGAAGCAGTTGCCTTCGGTCCGGACCCATGAAATTGAAGGAATCCTCAGCACCCAGGTAGCCAAGAAGACGCGCAGGAAGGATTATCTGCGTTACCTCATCAAGTGGAGAGACCGTCCAATGGAGGACAGCTCATGGCTCGACGCGGCACAGATTCAGAAGGCTGGTTACTCGGTGGAGGAGCTCATGGGACGGAGCCATGAGTTCTCTTTTACCCCAAAAGCCTGATGCAGGAGCATCTGGTCAACAGGGTGAAGACCGAAGGAGGGCGGACAAAGTTTCTGAAAAAGATTGGGGACGAGAAATAGTTCACTGAACGGACAGCAAGTCTGTCACGTTCTCATGTTTTTTTTTTCTTTCTTTCTTTGTCAGCTACATTGTTAACTATTGTTATTTTAGTTTCTGTTCATTATGTCTGAATTATTGTAATACGTTCTAATTAGAAACAGTAATAGTAGGTTAGGTTCATTAGACAGTTAACAATAAATTCCTATTGTAAAGAGCAGACTAAGTAAACTAGTTAATAGTCAAAGAAAGTCATGTCTGTAGTAACTGCTAAAACTGTAATTGAGCAACTACCAGCAGTTACCAAACTGCCTGGAAACAATGTATAAAAAGACAAGCAAGCAAACCCAGTGGGGTTCAGCAGCGGAGCACACACAAGAGAATAACAGAAAATAAATATACATTTCCTTCATTTTATTTCACTGCACAAGCAAACAGATTATTCATATATGTGTCCTCAGTAACAAAAGCCTGTACGTACAGTGTTGTATAAATATTTCACTTTTATTTACATATATCAAAAGTTCTTTACAGTATTCGAAGAGTTACGAACTGGCAGAGAAGAAAGCGAACAAGAGGCGGAAAGGACCAGCGCCCACTACGGGTTCAAACCAAACAAACACAGTCACCAGGTAAGCAACCAGAACTGGCAGCGAATGAGTCTATCTTCTACTTAATTTTACAATGTATTTTCTCAGCATAAAAATTACATAGAACAGTTCATCATAGTGCAACCGAACAGCGTTGCAACCGACACCACAAACCCTCCTAAGTTACGGCCAAGGGTTTGACAAACCCAGGAATTCCAAACACGACAAATAAACAGGTATTCCACATAACAAGCGACCATAACCCGTGACCAGGACCAAGACTCATTACAGAAAAGCAAAACAAGAACAGGGCTACCCGGAAGGAGTCGACGAATGCCACTGCCACGACACAGAGGACGGCCACACCTGCAAAAGACACAAAAGGCGGAAGGTCGGGGTTTCTTTTAAATAAAACCCTTGCATAAGAAGTGAAGCCGTAAAGCCTGGAAACGAAAACCCTGAGCATGGATGTAAGAGAGTGACCATACCTTAAAGTGAGCCGGAACAGTAGGCCAAAAGAACCCCGAACCAGAGACCCCTGCCCACAGAGGAGCCGAAGAACGTTAGTCTCTGTGCAAATAAAGGTAAAGAAACTCCAGCATAGAACTGTGACATACCTTGTCAAAAATAGCCGAGCGCCGGAGAGGAAAGAACCCGGAATTCCATCGATTTGGGTAGCTGTCGAGCTGAGCGGACCGAGCACCATTATGCCATAGCAATTAACCAAAGAATTGTCGAGAAGACCAGACCAGACAGTACCCACGTAACCAAACAAAGGAGAGTGTTCACAGCCATGAAAAACGAAACGAGCATATGATGGAACCGAAATAACTTACCACAGAAACCAAGCGCCGGACAGACAAACCAACACAGGAACGACAGAGTATAGCTGAGCCCTCATCATATCACCACAGAACAAGCGGAGAACCAAAGGGTTTCATCACAGAAAAATAACCAGAGGTGGAACCAAACAACACAGAGACCACCGAGACCAAGCACTGCAGATAGAAATGACCGCAAGGGCGCGAACCGGGTAACAAAAACAAGGTAGGGTTTGCCAGGATCCCGAGGAGAACAGGTGTCCAACAGAGGAGTAATGAGAGTACATGCCAAGTTGATTGCCAATTAAACAATAATCAATTTCCAATTAACGCGTATCTTAACCAGTTCAATAACGTAAATCCACATCAGCTGAGGCAAGGCGGGACCACGTGGGTTGGCCCCATCAGACCTGCATGGTTCATACAGGTGAAGCTAAAATCCAAATAATTAAAAGTTAAAACAATAAAAAGTCCTTCCCCGTGGCACTTAAAAGAGGCAGTGCAACAATTATATCCAAATAATTAAAAGTTAAAACAATAAAAAGTCCTTCCCCGTGGCACTTCAAAGAGATAGTGCAACAATTATAGATAACACAATTACACTGTGCTTTTTGTTGTGGAAAGACAGTTTGACATAATTTTAATTATTGAGATGGACAAAGAAGATGTCACTTCAAATCCACTAAGGAGAAGACAAAAATGGCATCCAAAGGAGGCGTAAAGACCTATAGAGACTATTCTCAAAGGGCACAAAATTTTTGACTTAAAACGGGAATCAGGTTGAGTTATTTTTTGGCTTACTCATCCATCTGAGATACAAAAATATCAAATTACTTTTTTTAAGATCTTCTAGGGGTCTTTGACTAAAGATGTGACAACCTTTCTCACCAGATGTTTTCAGATTGCAATTTAGAGTTGGGTATTGTTAGCTGAGTTTCTCTAAATAAACAAAATTGAATATTAGATAAATTTTCACACCATTTAATTGCTAACTCAATTTCTCTCTTATAATGTTGAATATTTTCCAAATTATTGAAACAACACTTATGTAATTTTTTGTTGTGAGCTAATATATTTCTAACGTTTTAGGTGAATGCAACTCTTCATGTTAGATCCATATTTAAGATGGATCTTATATTTACCATTAATTTATATCGCTATAGTTTGTTCATAATGTTGTATTGTTGCTTTAGAGTATTTTACAAAATTGTTCATAAAGAGGAGGGACATCTATGTATGCGAAGAAACAAAACTAGAAGAGAAAGCTCAAATTATAAGTATTTAAGATGGATCTTATATCTACCATTAATTTATATCACTATAGTTTGTTCATAATTATTTATTTTTGCTTTAGAGTATTTTACAAAATTGTTCATAAAGAGGAGGGACATATATGTATGTGAAGAAATAAAACTAGAAGAGAAAGCTCAACTTATAAGTATTCAAGATGGATATTATATTTACCATTAATTTATATCACTATAGTTTGTTCATAATTATTTATTGTTGCTTTAGAGTATTTTACAAAATTGTTCATAAAGAGGAGGGACATCTATGTATGTGAAGAAACAAAACTAGAAGAGAAAGCTCAACTTATAAGTATTTAAGATGGATCTTATATTTACCATTAATTTATATCACTATAGCTTGTTCATAATAAATTTACATCTTAATATTATATTATTCATGTCAAAATTACATAATACAATACAAAACACAAAATTTATACGGAAAAAATATATAGCAAAAACACAAAATTTCTACTCAAAATTTATAACCAACGGACTCCAATAAATAAAAATTCAAAATTTATAACACAAAATTTATACCGAAAAAACATATAGCAAAAACACAAATTTATACTCAAAATTTATAACCAACAGACTCCAATAAATAAAAATTCAAAATTTATAACCACCCAACTCCAATAAATAAATTCATGTATTGGTATTTGAATTGTAAATTAAAGAGAAACTTACCACTAAAATTTTGGTTTAATGAGTCAATACTTTATTCCTTACTATAAGCTAAATAAAAATGGTTGAATTTTGTCAATGTAGAATAAATTATTTAAATTTAAAAGGGTAGAAAATTACATATTATCTCAAAATCTTTTGGAAAACTAAAACGGCACACTAACACTCCAATAAATAAATTCATGTATTGACATTTCAAATTGTAAATTAGAGAGAAACTTACTACTAAAATTTTGGTTCAATGGGGCAATGTTTTATTCCTTTACCATAAGGTAAATAAAAATGGTTGAATTAAATTTAAAAGGGTAGAAAATGAAAACACAAAATATATTTCAAGATCATATAAAAAATATAAATTTGTTGAATATTATTAAATTATTGTGGATAAAACAAATTAAATAATATTAATATTAATAAGTGAGAGAATTGCAGATTTTTGCAACTATTACTAATTTCTTTTTTAATTCTAGGATTTTACCTCTATATCCATTCTTTCTCTTTGTATCTTTATTTTTTTCTACTTTTCCAAATGTACTAAAAATTAAATAATAATAAATTAATATGTGAGAGAAATTGCAGATTTTTGCAACATATTACTAATTTCTATTTTAATTCTAGGATTTACCTCTTGTATCCATCCCTTCATACTCTTTATCTTTATATTTTATTTCTACTTTTTCCAAATTGAACCTAAAAATTGTGTTACGCACTTTCATCTTATCATTATGAATTTTATGTTCAAGTTCAATTAACATATTTTTGTCATTTGTAACAATTATTATAATTTTTAAACAAGGAACGAAAAAACTATTATTCTGCTTGGTCACCTCACCTCCATGGTTCATACAAGTGAAGCTAAAATCAAAATAATTAAAAGTTAAAACTGCCTAATAATAAACAACAACTCCTAATACTAAACAAGAACTTTGGTAAAGTATCAATAAAAATTCCTTCGCCATGGCACTTAAAATAGGCAAGTGCAACAATTATAGATAACATGAATTTTATGTTCAAGTTCAATTAACATATTTTTGACATTTGTAACAATTATTATAATTTTTAAACAAGGATTTTCAATTTGTAGAACGAAAAAATTATTATTCTGCTTAGTTACATGCATAAGCACCTGCATGGACCTACATGGTTCATATAGGTGAAGCTAAAATCCAAATAATTAAAAGTTAAAACAATAAAAACCCCTTCCCCGTGGCACTTAAAAGAGGCAATGCAACAATTATATCCAAATAATTAAAAGTTAAAACAATAAAAAGTCCTTCCCCATGGCACTTGAAAGAGGCAATGCAACAATTATAGATAACACAATTACACTGCGCTTTTTGTTGTGGAAAGACAATTTGACATAATTTTAATTATTGAGATGGACAAAGAAGATGTCACTTCAAATCCACTAAGGAGAAGACAAAAATGGCATCCAAAGGAGGCGTAAAGACCTGGAGAGACTATTCTCAAAGGGCACAAAATTTTTGACTTGATGCTAAACTTAAAACAGGGAATCGGGTTAAGTTATTTTTTGGCTTACTCATCCATCTGAGATACAAAAATATCAAATTACTTTTTTTAAGATCTTCTAGGGGTCTTTGACTAAAGATGTGACAACCTTTCTCACCAAATGTTTTCAGATTGTAATTTAGAGTTGGGTATTGTTAGCGTTGAGTTTCTCTAAATAAACAAAATTTAATATTAGGTAAATTTTCACACCATTTAATTGCTAACTCAATTTCTCTCTTATAATGTTGAATATTTTCCAAACTATTGAAACAACACTTATGTAATTTTTTGTTGTGAGTTAATATATTTCTAACGTTCTATGTGAATGCAATTCTTCATGTTAGATCCATATTTAAGATGGATCTTATATTTATAATTAATTTATATCACTATAGTTTGTTCATAATGTTGTGTTGTTGCTTTAGAGTATTTTACAAAATTGTTCATAAAGAGGAGGGACATCTATGTATGCGAAGAAACAAAACTAGAAGAGAAAGCTCAACTTATAAGTATTTAAGATGGATCTTATATTTAGCATTAATTTATATCACTATAGTTTGTTCATAATTATTTATTTTTGCCTTAGAGTATTTTAAAAAATTGTTCATAAAGAGGAGGGACATTTATGTATGCTAAGAAACAAACCTAGAAGAGAAAGCTCAACTTATAAGTATTGACTAACAGAAATAAAAACAATCACCCAGAAGAGCATAGACTATACAAAATTCAAAACATTGGGCCAAATAAAAGGAACACCCATTTGATACAAATAGATGAGTTAGATGAGAATGAGATCAATTTCGAAAAGAAAAAATGTGACATGGACCAATATCAACAAAAAACTTCCTACTCTTGAAGGAAAACCTCATGCTAATGACCAATTAGAATACCAATTTTTCTAGATCTAATCCTTGATAAGCCCTGAAATTCCTCAAAACAAATGTATCCTTCCTTCATTGTCAGGGCCCTCTTTGAGACATAATCCACTTGTGTATTCCATTCACAATAAATGTGATGAAAAAAAAATATGATGAAAGGTAGATTTTTGAAGTACGATCCTTTCCTTCCAACTGTGAATAGAAAGTGCTTGTAGAGAAAAGCACCCTTATATCCACTTGATCACACACATAGAATCGTTGAAAACCTGACCTTAACACCATATGAAGAGAAAATAAAAAGTAAATCTTATGTTGTAGTTAATTCTATAGTCGTGTTTCATGATTTGCATGTGTTTATGTTGGGATGGAATGTATATTCTATAAGCTTTTGAGGTTCCACTCTAACCTACAAATATGTCCTTCAAACTAGAAGGTTCCAACTTGGTCATTTTCTCATCTGGAATAATAATGTAGATATGACAATTGAAAAACTCAAATATGTGTTACTTGTTGCTTCTAAATTCCTCAATTGATGTCTTATCCTTCAAAATGTTGTGAGGATACATATTCAAAATATAGACAATGATAAGACATGTTTATACACAGAGGCACATGAGAAGAACTAGATCATGAATCATGGATTTGACTATTTTATGATAGATATGTTCCTCCTCTTCGCAATCCTAATCTACTGAGGATTATAGGTAACTATCAATGTTTTCTTGATTCTTTCTTTCGTGAAAAAGGTATCAAACTCCTTTGGGGTATATTCTTATCCATTTTCATACCTTAACAACTTAATCTTTATACCTATTTGATTTTATAAAAGACCGTTAAACTCTTGAAACTTCTCAAAATCGTCGTCCTTGGTTTCCATGAAGTAAGTCTATGACCTCCTAGAAGAATCATCAATAAAATATTCGTAGTAAAATTTGAAGACATGTGCCCACATACATTTGAGTGGATTAGGTCAGAAACCCATCTTGACCTATCTTCATTACTAGGAAAACATCCTTCACATGCTTGCCAAGTGCACAACCTTTGCACACTCCTTTCTTCTCAGCCTTGAAGATTGGCAATCCCCACACCATGTTCTTCAATATTGGCAACATTCACTAGAGAAAGTGACTTAGTCTCTTTTGTCGAAGCTCACACAAGTTGTCTCTATCATGCCCTAAAATTATTATAGGATTCCCTTTGCAATTTAGGATGAGGACTTGTTGATCTTCAAAGTTAGCCGTATATGTAACCTCTATCATCACTGAAACTGGAAAGAGATTTTTAGTCATGATAAGTACATACAAGACATCAATAATTTAGTAAGATTAAGGATATCATTTGATGGATCCCACTCTTGCAACTGGATACATGGCATCATCACCAAGTTCTACTAATGGTACTCTTGTTAGAGTTTGTATGTTTGCAGGCTCCACTGTCCACATACCAGTCGACATCAGACATGATGTCAGATGATAGGCATCAGACCATTGAGAAGTGTATCTCAAGATTGGATGAAATCTCATCCACTTGAGTTGATGATTTTGGACTCCTTGTAAGTCACTTATGGTGTTAATTTGATCTCAAACCATTACCATATGAAGGTGAAGGGTTTAGTTTAGATGAGGCAATGAAAGATAAAATTCTGGTCTCGGATGCAATTTTTAATGAAAGTAAGCACTTGGATTGAGCACTTGGGAATGAAGTTTTGCATGCCTTTGGTTTGAATAGATTATTTGATTGTATTACATTTAACATTTACATTTATTTTTTCATTCAAATTTGGCTATAGTTAGATCACCTAACATATCACATTTCTTTTCATTCATGCTCTTCTTCCATATGTGCTACCGACTTACGGTGTTTCCTTTGTAGCATATGGTGCAAATGCTGGTTTACATCCTTTTAATTTTATGCAAATATATACAAGATCCAACCATCCATACTATGAAAAACACTTAGAGCCATCTTTTTAAATCACCCACTATGAAAACGATTCAAAGCAAAAAACATTTTTTTTTATCCTAAAAAAATTAATTTATTTCCATTCAAAAATAAAATATATAGTTATTTAAATAAAATTGATTAATAATATGTAATATTCCCTTTTCTTTATATGGTCAAAATTGACGAAATTTGCCCATGGTATTTACCATGATATTTGCCCATGGTATCTTCCCATGATATTTGTCTTTGTTTTCAGGGAAAATAATAAAATATGGTTTCTAGAGAGCCCATCAAGCTTATAAAAGATGATTCGATCTAGGAATTTGGATCATCTTGAGTTTGTTTATCGTAATGTATCTTGTTGAGAACTTGGCGAGACCAATTCTAGTTTGATCCTTGAGTGATCAGGTGCTCAAAAATTGGCTCAAAATTGAAAGTTGTCTGATCGGTGTGGAACCTGAATGACCATTTAGTGCTCGTAATGCTAAATCTGGCACAACCTGTTTTTCATGAAACAAACACTATATGCTCCCATAATCATGTTGTGTTC